>PVKE010003809.1:0-69214 GCA_004027555.1 Craseonycteris thonglongyai
GGGGAGGCCGTGCAGGGGGGAGGCTGTGTAGGAGGAGGCGGTGCAGGGAGGAGGCGGTGCAGGGAGGGGGCCGTGCAGGGGGGAGGCTGTGCAGGGAGGGGGCCGTGCAGGGGGGGGGCCGTGCAGGGAGGGGGCTGGCCTCAGCTTCTTCAGCTATAAAGAGGCAATGGGAGCAAAACCTCGAACATACCATGGTTTATTAACAACAGCATTAGCCCCAAAATAAGGTTTCTAATATTATTGTGATTAAGAGAAATTTTAAACCAAAATCCAAAGCTTTCCAGGAGTTAGCTTTGATAAAACTGGTCTAAATTGGGAAAATATTAACTCTTCCTGAGGACAAGACTTAAACATTTTTAAAGGTTTTAAAAATAATACAATCAAGGAGGGGCATCAAATATATGGTGATGGAAAGAGAACTGACTCTGGGTGGTGAGCACACAATGCAACACACAGATGATGTCACGTAGAATTGTGCACCTAGAACCCCTGCAACTGTTACCAACCAATGTCACCCCAATACATTTAATAACACAAATAAATAAAAATAATACAATCTAAATACTGCCAAGACTAATCAAGTAAAAGCTTGAGCCATATTAATAAACTCAAAATTTAAAATAAGACAATTAAGGTCACATCATTTTTATTTTTTTAATTGTTAAATTTATTGGGGTCACATCATTTTAAAAGAGAAATAATATGCTCTATATTCTTGCTGAATAATTAGAAAAATAACATGGCTATATAGTAACTCCCCCACCCCCCAGACATTCCAATATTTTTCTATTGATTAAAAAAAAAATTTGCTAAAATAGAATATGGCGAGGTTTGGGGTCTCCAATCCTCATACTTTATCATCTCAGATTAAGGATGTCAAACAAATGGAATCAAAGTTCCTCTGACTTCTCTGTTCAAGGAACCAGGATACGAGAACACAAGAGCCTAAGATTCATATGAGATGGCTACCAGAGGGCAGGACTGGTGAGGAGGGACCGGCGTGCCCGGAGGCATTTCTGGTTTCTGTACAATAAGCTTCCTGCCAACCCCTGTGGGCAGTGGAGCTGGTGCCTCTTGAGGACTCACCAAGCGCAGTGGACACACTGTGGTCCAGCAGCTCTGCAGGAGTGTCACTTAGCTGGCCTGTCCCCTTCCACGCGTCTCCTCTCTCACCAGAGGGAGGGTCCAGTGGCTGCTTCCACCACCAGCAACGGGCCAGGGAGGGTCTCACATACGGATCAGCTTAGGGGGAGGGCGAGGGGGGACCCCGGCCCCTGGGCTGGGCTGGGCTTGTGGAGAGAAAGACCACCTGCCCCCTCAGCCTGGCTCCTCTCCTGGCCTTCACCTGAGTGCTCCCAGCTCTGCCCCTCACACCAGTCCCTCTACGTTGCTCACACCTGCTCTGCTCCCACCCAGCCTGCACTCCTGGGTCACAGAGCGCCCACTGCAGAGGGAAGTTGGGGGGAGCACCCCACTGCAGAGGGGAGTCGGGGGGGGGTGCGGTGCATGGAAGTGAGGGCAAGCCCAGGCTGAGAGGCCACGGGGAAAGTCCATGTGTCCGGTTTCCCACGCTGGCTCTCCAACACATTCCTCTTGTTCTGTGTTTTTTCTGGGCCCACATTTCAGGTGTATTCAGTGTTGAATCAAAGGTTTTGGTCTGGACTGGGACAGCGCTATGCCCCTAACTTCCTCCAAGAAAATACAGAAACTCTAACCACCAGCCAACCAACTCAAAAACAGTGTCTGACTAGACTCTACATCTCCCATGGACCGGGGTAAGCGGGGCTAGACTGGAAGCTGTGGCCCCCACACAACATCCCAGGTGGGCACTGCCTTTGGACTTGGTGGGGGATAGTATATAGAAAAACTTTAATTGTACCGTCTAATGCTACAGAGATCGTAGGAAAAGGCAAAAGTACAGGGAGGACCAGATCCAAGGCACTTTTGTTGGCAGGCTGATGTTTAAAATATTTAGAAAGCAACACAATGATTTTAAAAATATGGACCAGAGAGGAAAATAATCCCTCAGTCATAATCCCACTCTCTCTCCTCATTAGGCTTGTGTATTCTATTTCAATCTCTTTTTCTCGTGCGCATTTTATAGACCTCTTTATTTGTACTGGTTTCAAATAGTAAACAGGGTTACAAAGAGCAGAGTTCTGGTGAAGAATGTCATTATACTCTCAGAATCTGGGGGTTACCTGTGTACACAGCCGGCAGCATGGACCACGTGCAGTTTAGTTCAACTTACTAATGTTAATGTTTATTTCTTAGTTTCTCTGTCCATGCCTCTGACTAAGTGTTAACTTTTCCAACAACCCCACACTCCCCTGAGAGTCGTGCACTGGGAGCTGTGGTTTTCTTTACTAAGAAAGGATGAGAACAGGGAGGAGCGTCTCTAGAAAACGCGTCCAGATGTAGCCTATTTCACAGACTCCACACCCCAACACAGGCCTGGGACAAAGTGGGACCTGAGACATGCTCACTGAAAACTCCAGCAACCTCAAAAAAAACCCACCAGAGACAGGATCTCAAACGACACCTAAATCAAAATAGAAGTTCTTCTGCCAAGGTCAGACAAGGTTAGGGGCAGCTATGGACCCAGAAGACAGAGCTGCAATGCAAAAGGACACTAAATAAATTGGTGCCAGGGACAAGCTTTGGTTTAGCTAAGGACCAGAAACTGAATTAGCTAGGGAATGGGAGTTTTGGAGGTCAAAACAAAGTTGGAAACCAAGCATGAAGGAGCCAGGAACCACAGAAGCCTAAGGTCAAGAAACATAATGGATCAAAGGTAGGCAGGCAGCCAAGCAGCAGAAATAATGTGCCAGAGACAAAGGGATATTGGAGAAGCTGCCCAGTCGACCTCCAGCAGCATCCTGGGCCAGGATCCCAGGGCAACGGGAACGTGTGATGCTAACTTGTTCCCAGCACGGCTGACAGCACCCTCTCTTTGGACCACACAACCACTCCCACTCCCCCAACCCACGGGGTGCGTCCACCCCTTTCTGTACAGATATTTATCAGAAAACAACGTGTGCACCAGCTGCTGAGGAAGACATGGCAGCGTGTGTCTGTGAGGCCTTGAGGCTTGGGGATAGAGGCAGAGCGTGCCCACGTGGGCGGCATCAGAAGAGGGTTTGGGCACATGGGCTCTAATTCGTGGTCACGTGGCCTTGGGGAAGCCGCTGAAGCTCTCTGTACACACCATTCCTCCCAGTTAATGTCAGGGCTGCATCTAGAATGAACTCGGAACTGGCATTACCATGGGCAGTGCAGAGTCCTGACGCAGGATTTCAGAGCAGGATTATTAAACCGTAAAGAGCTTTTGTCCTCAGATACGTCCCACAACTTCCTCCGTCCCGGCATAACCGAGTGTGGGTGACCACAGGGAAACCTCAGTGTTGGGGGGGTGATGTCCAGCTCCCCCGTGGGCAGAATTCATGCTGCCATTCAGGTTTCTAAGAACTAAGTAACTGATGAAGTACGATTTTGATGTTAACCTTCTTTCGGTGATTAAAAGATATATCACATATAAATGAATATTTTAAGTTAATTCAAGTCTGATTCCTAAGTCCAGAACAAGAGACACTAAAGCTGATTTCTGGTTTCTGGGAAACTGTGAACAGCTGGCATGAGTCAAGGAGTTGGGGGGCCAGGCCTTCCTGAGCCTGGACTGGCTTTACTGGCGCTGAAAGCCTGACAGGTAAGACTGTGTGGTGCTCAGACAGGGCGCTGCTGGGGATGTCCTCCTGCCAGGACATGGCCTATCAACAGGCATCTGTGTGGCCGAATGCACACCCCAAAGGGAAGACTAGCATGACTCTGTTTCGGGCTTAATTTCTGAAAGTTACAAAAAAGTGTTTCAAACACACTGTGGGAACATCCACCATCAAATAACAACAAATCTATGCTCAGAATGTTCTTACTCATACATTCCAGTATTATGTGGGCTTCAAAAAACACAATGGAAAACAAATCCCCCCGAGGAAAACCACACAGACAACACAGTGAAAAGATGGAAGAAAGAACAGTCTGGACCTCAGAGGCTTTGGATCAGGTCATAGGACAGACAGGAGGGAGGAAATCCAGTGACCAGGTCTGAGAGGGAGGCTGGGCCAGGTGGCAGGAGAAAGACCCGCTAAGAAGAGGTTCAGACGCGGTGCTGAGGGGACATGACTTTACTGTGAAGGTGACATACTCATAGACATTAAGGCAATGGGAGGATTCTGGGGACAGTCAGGTATGCTAATCTGTCTCTGAGTTTAAAAATATTTATGAGTTCCATTGCTATAAAAGTTGCACTTACTGCTCATTATAAAAATTAAAAAGAAAAAAAAGGACAGAAGTGTCATAGGTCTACTACCTGGAGATTATTATCACTTAGTTATATTTATGTCAGGGTTTTTGTTATGTATGGATTTTTTACATTTACTTTTTTTTCCAAAAAAAGAAATCATATTTTAAATATCTTTGCAAATACTCTGTGAGTCACCAAGTATTTCATGTATTTGCACTACTTTAACATTTCACTTTAAGCATAGTATTACCTTTAATGTTTTGTTATTACATATACGTAATTCTGTGATGAACATCTTTATGCATATTAGAATTATTTCCTGAGATTAGATTTCAAAAAGTGTAACTACTGGGTGAAAAATAAAGATTGTTCTAAAGCTCCCAGTGCATACTGAGTCATTGTCCACAACTTTTTATCAGTGTTTCCTCTCACGCTGGCAATGGACAAGAATGCCATTTCGGTGCACTCTCGCCAGCTCCGAGCAGCGCAGAGGCAGGAGTTGTGTCCGTTCACACGTTAACTTACTCTTCAATGTCTACTTAGCCTCAGTGTGGTCCCCGACATAAGACGGCATGAAGGAGTGTGTGCTCCTAGTGTTTGTGGCTCTTTGCTCTGCCAAACCCGAATTCCGCCCTTCGTACCTGACGCTGAAGAATATGATGCTGAAGGACATGGGGGACGACAGTGACGGTGACGCCGACAACTCTCTCTTCCCAACAAGAGAGTCGATCAATCCCTTCTTCCCGTTTGATCTGTTTCCTACGTGCCCGTTCGGATGCCAGTGCTACTCGAGGGTTGTACACTGTTCTGACCTGGGTAAGAATGCACGTCAACTTGTTTTGGAGAATGTCATTCTGATGAAATTAAAATAGCAGAAGTCCTCACTGAAATTTCAAACATCAGCTGATTGATTGTTAAAGGGATGTTTCACCCAAAATTTTTGGAAAGTATAACAAACCCCAAAGGACGTCCCAACTTATTTTTAACAATCCAGAAAGTCAGAGGGAAACAATGGGAATTTCATATAGAGAACAACATTTCCTGCTTTTCCCAAATTTGAACCAAAGTACTTCACGTTAACTTCCGTCAGAGAGGATAGATGTTACTGTGATTTTTCTTTACCTCAGGGGGTTGGGAGGTTGGAGTTGTGCTTTCTAGTAAAATTCTACAATAACACAATAAACTAACTGCACAGGACAATAAATAGGTCTTAGAGTTGTGAAATCTCTAATAGGGACATTTTAAAGAGAATGCTCTATTTGTTTTGAGTGATCTGAGTTTAGAACTGCCTAGAAAAGAAGGGACGAAACAAAATTAACTTTCTAAAGTCTCTTTAAGAACATGTGATTCCCTGCTATTTCACTTTTTTAATGCTTCTGATCAAGGCCCTCAAATAGAGGGACACCAATACACTGCTCAGGGAGAGGGTGTGGCTGTGCAGCGAGATGCCGTACAGAAGTGCACGGCTATTTGCAAGAGGGGCTGGCTCACACCAGCCACCTCGAGGGTGCGTGTGGGCCGACCATGCCTGAGAGCCGTACACCCATTTCCTCCTGCAACAGCACATGCGGCAATCATCAAAACTTGTTACAATCCACCGTAGAGACTGTAATAAACTGTGCTCCTAAGGAGCAACATAGGACAGGTGAACAAAAAGATGATTTTCAGAAGAAGGCGGCTGCTATGAGCTGGAATCGCTGGGAAGTCTTAGTGGAATGTACAGGCTAGGTAGGGTACAATGGGCTTCAAGTTCTACCTTGGCACTCTTGTGAAAAAGAGGTAAGATGAGGCAGTAGCTGAGAAACGCTGGTCTGGAAGCATACCAGCGTGCGTGCGAGAGGAGAAGAAGGACGGCTGGTCCTGAGGCAGTCGCAGACACAAGGACAAGCGAGCCAGGGAGCATCCCCAGGGAGCGTCCACAGGGAGCGTCCATGTGTGCTGTCCTTGTCAGCTGCACCCAGGTGGGGAACTGCTCGCCCGCAGTATGCGGTGCTGGTGTGTGTGAAAGCACCTTGTAAAGTGAAACTCACAGAGTTAGTGTGCGTGTCTGCTTTGCCACGGTGGCTGTGAACGGAGCTGGAGCAGGTTAGGGCTGTGAGGAAGGAGGCGACACTGGAGGCTGGACCGCCCTCCTTAAGGGCCTTCCTATCTGGTGCAGAGCAGTCACCTGCTTCCACCTGAAGACACCGGAGGAGACGCAGGTAGCTCTGCTCCAGGACAAGGTTGTGAGCAAAGAGCTGAGACAAGCCAAGCACCTCACAACAGATAGCTGGTTGCTAGTGGTGTTTTCCTGACTATGTAGCTTTGAAAAGATGCACGAAAGGAAATTCACTTAAGGCCACCTGTCATGCATGGTCTGACACATGCCTTTAAAATGACAGATTGGTTAGCAGCAAATGCCACACCTCCCCCACAACCACAGGCAAAGAGCAGGCCTCCTCACTAGTGGCTCTTTCTCCCTCAGGACACAAAATTCTTTTCAGAGCACCTAATCTCATCAGCAGTAGGGAGAGGAAGGTGTGTCAAAATCTGTCACCAGGCCCCTTCTGCAAGGCTGCCAGCTGCTACAAGACCTTCCAATTCCTTTTCTAAAACCAACATAATCTAACGAAACACCTACCTTGCTAGTCCATCATGTTACCACTCCCTTTTCCCTCTTCCTATCTACGGTCAAACTTCTTAAAAGAGTTGTTGAGTTTGAAGTATGGAGGAAAGGCTGGGGAGTTAAATATTGATAGTCACGATATTTAGACACTGACTTCTTCATCTGGAGCTATTAAAATAATACTACTCTTCAGGATTAAAAATGGCAGCACCAAAAGTGCACTAATATCTGGAACTCACCTTAAAATGCATAATGAGGATGAACTGATAGAAGGATAGTAAGTAGCGTATAGTAAAATGCTGATGGCAAAAAGAGAATATGGGCTTTCACTGTAAAGTTCTTACAGCTTTTCTGTATGCT
This sequence comes from Craseonycteris thonglongyai, assembly GCA_004027555.1. Taxonomy (NCBI): domain Eukaryota; kingdom Metazoa; phylum Chordata; class Mammalia; order Chiroptera; family Craseonycteridae; genus Craseonycteris; species Craseonycteris thonglongyai. Next base: position 7,266 of record PVKE010003809.1, read on the forward strand.
TGAACATTTCAACAATAAGATATTGGGGAACACAAGGCCCCACGCTCATCAAACATAACTCTATGTGCAGTGACTGACTAGAAGCCAGGGTGGGCATGTCCAACCATCTAGGGAAAGCAAGACAAGTAAGGGGAAAATGCACCATGTACAGTTCTTGGCAATGTTCTGCTCTTCTTGTTATTTAATTCAAGAGGGAAAAACACATTTACATCTTTTAAAACACTTAATGAGCATTTGTTGAGTACCTACATAAAGAAGATGCAGCTGCAGGCGTTCCAGCACCTATGAAGAGGCGTGGGGACTAACAGGTGGGCCAGGTAACTTCAAACTGGAGCACATGGCTGGAAAGAACGTTGCTGTGGGTGACAGATTCAGTAGAGGTTTACCGCACACCTACATGTCAACAGCCAGTTATGGACGAGCAAGATTTTGTAAATCAAATCACTTAACGACTATTTAGAGAAGCTCTTTACTAAAGGAAATGGGCGGTACATTTTTGATAATGTGTATGACAATAGTCTAATTCATTTGTTTTCTAAGCACAATTTTCTACTTGCTGAGGCTTCTTAAAATGATCAAAACCCCACAGGCTCCAATTCAGAACCTAAAACAGCCTTAAAATTTGCAAAGAACGTTTGTAGTTCGTGGCCGGAAGTACCGGTCACTTCCTTTCGGTCTTATTGGCCACGTGACCTGCATTTCACGTCACTCAGCCTCGCGTGACCTGCATTTCACATCACCTTGCAGCAGACAAGAAGTGACAGCCAGACCCAGACACCCTATAAGAGTAGAGGAGTTACCTGAAAAGATCTTCAGGCCTTTCCAAAGAACAACCTTTTTGTCACCCATTACATGTTAAGTTAATTCAGTGGTAACCATGGATTTTAACAAACTCATGTTTTTAACATATGAACAAGTTCATCTTTAGGATACAGCATGTATGTAACGTGTTTGCTTATTTCACAGGTTTGTCTTCCGTCCCAAGCAACATTCCCCTTGATACGCGAATGATTGACCTTCAAAACAACAAAATTAAGGAAATCAAAGAAAATGATTTTAAAGGCCTCACTTCACTTTATGTAAGAATCTATGCTCTTATTTTCAAATATTTAAGTGAAATTATCACTGCTAAAATGATCACGTGTATTGTGTTTGTGTAAATAAGTCAAATTCTCTGGATGTGAAGAATGACAAAACCATTATTGAATGGAGTTCGCGTTAATGAAACATTACAGATTTAATTCAATGAATTTAATGCAAATGACGTTTACTGAAAACAGCCAGGTGAAAGACAGTGGGCTAAGAATTAAGCAAATGGTCCTTAAATGAGCTTATGATCTACTTACACTATACACTAGAATCAATCACTAAGACCACAATTACTTATTAATGAGTTCCTACTCATTAGCATACAGTATAGGAAACTCTGTATCCAAACCCACTGACTTATCAAACCACAATTGTCTGACAGTTGCACATGTAATATACATTATCTAATTGACTAAGATATACTTACATGCCTTTGTTCTAGACCTTTAAAGGTGAAAAAGAATTTTTCCTTACTATATTACTATTTTAATTCTCTAAGATTTAAAAGATTCTTATTTCTCTTTTTAACATTGTGAGCCTCTAGATTTTAGCAAGTACAAGTTCTAATACTACTATTGTCACCAGCCTAGTGTTCCCAAACTGACCAATGTACTAATGCAGAGCACTTTGTAAAGCACATACTTCATACTTGATTTGTGGGCACAGTGTATATTTCAGAACATTTATTTAATTATAGGTACCTGTCTTTACAGAATATAAAAATGTTTTTTTAGATATTCTATAAATTCTCTATACTGTGTTTTAGCTGCTTATTTGGCATTGTGGTTCTTATACAAAGGACAACCCAACATTAGAGAACAAGCGAGATCAACACGCACACATACACACACGAGTTCATCTCCAGCCCCTGATTACAGCCACACTCATCACGAAGAATTACTGTCCTGCTTCTGAAAGGCAATACTTTCCTCATCTTCTGTCCTTACATATAACCGCATTGTTTAGGACTCTGTGACGATCACTTTTGGACTTTTTAGCCTCCAGCCTCATATTTCAGTAAAACCGAATTAAAAGGGAAATAAACTCTCAATTGGCGTTACACAATCAGAAAGAAGTACATTCTACCAGGTGCTGCCCAGTTGGTACCAAAACACAGTTTCACCTCTTATCCTGGGCTTAACTTGTCTCAGGTGCCGACTCTGACAGGTCCTGACTCTGACAGTAGTGATGTGTCTGAAAGGAGGGGAGGAAAAGGGACAAGCAGGGCACCTGGCATGATAACGCATCTGTATTCTGTGCAACAACAACGTGAGTCACACCAGAAAGGCAGATTAACTCAGTCTGGAAACAGGAAGATCGTTGTCGAATCTGGGGACAAAATTCAAAACAGGAATGAATCTAGAGCTGCTCCCTGCAAGAACGGGAGAACCCACGCTAGTGGAGAGGGATAAAAAGTCCTGAGGAATGCTAAGTCACCTGGCATCACCCTTGGGAAACATCAAGAATGCTTTCTGCAAATTCTGGCAGCAAAACAAGGGCTACTCAATGTGCAGTTTGCAGTGAAAATAATTACCAGGGCGACCGGCAAGTGCCAGTGGCCAAGGACTTGCCCAGTTTTGGTTCTGAAGTCAACACATCCCAGGGGACCGAGGTAGCAGCAGTCAGAGCCCAGCATGGGAAGGGCGGGAACACAGTGCCTCCATTATGTGGGGTTGTTGTCTCCTCTGCAAGGTGCTGCCACGCACCCTGAGAAGTATCCATGGAACTGAGGAAGGGCTGAGTTATTCCCTGGGACCCAGCACTGTCTCCCCGGTGTCTGAAATATGTCTGAGGGCAGCCTGTAGGAGTTTATTCCTACAGGCCTATACTCTGAGAAAATGGTAAACATTAGGAAGCATGAAAGAAGTGAGGTTGTAAAAGTAGATAAAGTTACGCAAAAATGTATTTGCTGTGCAGGAAAATTAATTCGCAGAGTAAGTAGATTTTAAGATAAGATAAAGATAATGCCACCCAACACTGTCATGAAGGGAAATGGAAACGAGAGAGGGGAACTTGGCCATGTGAACACATCACCTGCTCAGAGCCGAACCAAAGGCACAAACCAGTTCAGACTGGGCTGAGGAATTATTTACGTGGTTAATCAAGTATATAAAATGACATAATTTGCACTGATTCCTGAGTGACTAATTACTATAGAATACTGGTAAATCAAACCTGCTTTCCAATATGCTTTATGCTTTCTCTAGGCTTTGATACTGAACAACAACAAGCTAACAAAGATTCACCCAAAAGCCTTTCTGACCACAAAGAAGTTGAGAAGGCTGTATCTGTCCCACAACCAACTAAATGAAATACCACTTAACCTTCCCAAATCTTTAGCAGAACTCCGAATTCATGACAATAAAGTAAAGAAAATACAAAAAGAGACATTCAAAGGAATGAATGCTTTACATGTGCTGGGTAAGTTTTTGCAAATAAATGGGAGAGACATTTAGAAATTATAAGTAATATGCAGAGGTAGAAATTTTTATCATTATTATTATTATCTTTAAAAAGATTTATTTATTTATTTATTGACTGAGAGAGAGAGAGAGAGAGAGACACACAGAGACAGACAGACAGACAGACAGACAGACAGAAAGGGGTGGGGGGCCCAGAGCAGTCTCCATAGTTGACATTAGTTTTCCACATAGTTTCACTCCACAGGTGGGCACAGGGCTGTGCAGGGCAGGAACTGGGCCGGGAGCCTCCCACATAGGCCCCGGCAAGAACTGAACTGGGGGCTACACCCCAGCTCAGCATATGGGTCCACACGGGCCGGAGCCGGGATTTGATCTTCAGTCCCCGGGGCTGCAAAGTGAGCACTTAACCCACTGAGCCATCCCAGCTTCCCCTACCATTATTATTAATAACAACTTCTAAGACTGATAATTTTGAAAATGTATTGGAAAATTCCCTAAATCTAATCATCTTTATCTAGATAAGCCATTTATAAATCAAAGTATTAAACAAAATTGACAGCACTGAAATGCCTTTTGTAACTCACACACACTCTCTTTCTCTCTCAACAATCGCCCTGAAACACCTAGCATGGCTTCTGGTTTCTGACTGCACCCTAATTGGTAAAATCTATTATCCTTATTTAATTTAAAGGTAGTATTTTTAAGGTATTGGACAAACGACTCAAATACAATATACAAAATTAATTCAGATATTGTTTAAAATGTACATCCAACTTTTCGTTATGTGCTTAAGATTATTGAGCTAAGAAATTTTTTGTTGTATGATTTCAAATTCCACCCTTATTTTACTTGTAATAACCATGGAATAACCATGCGGTCTCCCTCTACAAATCCGTTCAACATTCCAAACCAATATTCTCATTTCCTTATTGATCAGCCTCACATGTGGCACTTCCTCAGTTATATCTGTAAGTCAAATAACTTTTAATTGACTTGTAATTTTAAAAGTTGAGGTGACAAATAAATGCACACTGGCAAATGTAAACGTTTCAAATTACATAAAGGAGGATCTTTTTTTCTAATGTAAAATTACTACGATGAATCCTTTACATGCTCATGGTTGGAAGAGAGTGAGAAGTTATTGAATTAGTAATTCCCAGTAAGACAGTGAGCCTGTTACATACTCTTGTCTAGCCAACGCACACAAAGCCATCTTTTCTGAGACCAACAGAAAGGGGAGTAAGTAGACACGGAAACAGATATCCTGAGAGAAGAGTCCGAGCAATTCTCCCATGCCCCAGAACTTCCTTGGGATACGTATCTCCTCATTGTGCGTTCCAGTCTTAGACCACACGTGTGCGCTAACTTGGGTCATTTCCCCCACAGAAATGAGTGCAAACCCTCTGGACAGCAACGGCATCGAGCCGGGAGCATTTGAAGGGGTCACCGTGTTCCATATCAGAATTGCAGAAGCCAAACTGACCTCAATCCCAAAAGGTTTGTGTTTACTTTAAGATTGAAGTCTTCCGTAAAAAACGCTCATCCTTCAGTGACCACTAAACATAATGTTGTGAACTGTGTAACTGCCAAGGCCACACTGGAGTCAGAATCCTTTCGACCGGTAGATCGGGGTCACATGACGGTCCGTGTTCTCATGTGGAGTACTTTTCCTTCTTTTTTGTCAGAAGGAAACCAAAATCTCTCTTCCCCAGATGAGAACAAACATTAAGAAGACGCTTTTTCCTTTGCTTCTCTTTCCTGGCATTTGCTCGCCTGTCCTGTCAGAGGTGCGAATCCTGTACAGAAAGCAGAGGAAGCTGCACATGCACAGGGTCCATGTTGGGAAGCAGTGGTCTGATGGGGGTGGCCGGGGATGCCTGACCGGAGCAGACACCAGCTCTGGCAAGGATGGCCGTGAACTTGGGAAAGGTGCTCTGGACAGTTGCTTCATATGGACTGTGCAGATTCACGAGTCAATGACTAGGGAGGTCTAAGGACATGGCAAACGCCCCCCTCAGGACATAACTGTCACCAGAATGAGTACTGCACTGTCATGGGACCTGAAGCTAGTACCTCTAAGTAAAACTCTTACGTTCGCGACTAGCACAGCGGTGCCCAACCTTTTCAGCACCAGGGACCAGATTCATGGAAGACAGTTTTTCCATGGACTGGGGTGTAGAGGGGAATGGTTTGGGGATGATTCAAGCCCATTACCTGTAGTGTGCACTTTAGTTCTGTTATGACGACACTGCCGTATATAATGAAATCGCTATATAACTTACCATAATGCAGAATCAGCGGGAGCCCTGTGCTTGTTTTCCTGCAATTAGACGGTCCCATCTCAGGGTGATGGGAGACAGACACCCCAAGGGTGTTGAGCTCAGGTGGTAACGCAAGTGATGCGGAGCAGCCAGAAACACACACGAAGCTTCACTTGCTTGCTCACCACTCACCTCCTGCCGTGCGGCCCAGTTCCTAGCAGGCCGTGGATACCGATACCAGTTTGTACATTGAGGGGTTGGGGACCCATGTGGGCTAGTTTTTTTAACGCATTACTTCAAGCTCTCAATCTGATGATTACTTGGACAGAACTGCCTTTCTCAGAACCCACATTCAACGTCTCACTTTCTGCATCCCTGACAAGGATGTTCTCTCTCTCTGCTATGGTGATTACCTGGATCAGGTACATTTTTAACAGTTAATAACATATTTTCTTTAAGATAGGTCTGTCTTTCAGTATCCGCAGTAAGAGCTTTACCATAACCCCTTTTCTACTGCCCACCTGACCTAGAAGATTACCAAAACAAATATAAACTGATAATTGAAAAGATACGGCAGAGCTGCTATTATTAATCAAGAGATGATATATTGCTTGGGAAGAAAAATCATCTAAAGTAAAAGTGGGAAGTTATTTTTTTAGATATACAGGAAAAATCAGTTTAATTCAGAACGACACAATTTAAAAAACCACCTTCATTTAGCTTTGAAGGAGGTGGCCAATTTTCTATAAGAAACCTAAAATGTTATAAATGTTTACCTTCTTATCTTCAGAACAACCACAAAAGTACTCACTCTACCTAACAAGGTAAATGCTAAAATCCCTCCCATGTGCTGGGAGCTAACACCGTGAGGTGGGACAGGGACAGGGAGGACGGCGTGGAGACAAGAGGGGTCCTAGAGGAGGAGGTGCCCAGAGCTGGGGCTCACAGTCACCCCGACATGTCACTGCTTGTTAGTCACACCAGCAGTCTCTCCAAGTGTATCTTAAAAATGAAGGTCTAACATCTCAAGATTCTTCCAAAGCCTTACAACTTTCCAAGTCTTTTGAAATTTAAGTTGGAATCCAATGTCTCAGCTTATATAACTACGCCTCCAAGATCCCTATGACCGTTCAAACTCCAGTTTTTCGTTTCATGACTTATTTGCTGAAATGTTAACGGCAGACTAACTGCTATAATTCAATTATTCCCACCCCTTGTGACAGTATGAATTAGGACTGAAGGGTCCTTACCAGACCTGACGAGGTAAACCAAGGAGAGTGAATGATGTTCTCCTTTCTATTCATTTAGAAAATTTTACTCCATAATAGTATTGTATATAGGGGAAGACAGACCTATTGAAGATGAAGTAGGAGCAGAAGTATCTGTACAAAAGTATGCTACTATCTATTGGCAGTTAATGAGCTTCTACCCAAATTCACACCTTTGCTCACTTATCCTTTAGGACTTTATTTTTCTCTTTGGTTATCTGCCTTCTTCAGGTTGTAGGGAACAAAACAGTCCCCTCAAGTTCTACAAACCCACGAAGATTTCCTGACTCCTCAACATAAATGGAGATTTCTCTCTTCTTTGACTTGCGACAACATATTGTAAAATAGGCTAGCACACTCTATGACATTTTTCTAGTGACTTTTGTATGTATTGATGGATTTGCCCAACTAATACATAAGGTCTTTGAAAACAGAACCTTTTCTTTTATATATTGAAGTCAGTATATGGTCATTCCATAAATATAATTCAGCTCCACTAATCAGAATTCAAGAAATTAGAACCCCCTCAGTTTAGAATTATTGTCCTGCTATCTAGTTAATTTACTTTTAAAATTCAAAGTAGATTCTGGAATCCACATAAATTCAGCCATGAAAACTACTGATACTTATAAAGAAGCTTCAGTTACCTTCATCAGCCTTTACCACTAATGTAGGAACGACATGTTTCAGTAAGAGCTAACAAAAAAACCCAAAAAAACAAAACACTTTTTCCCAGCTAGCTAACTAGAACCTTTGGTTGACAAATAACACCTTTTATATATATATATATATATATATATATTTTTTTTTTGTTATAACTATTTTTTTCATTTTTAAAAAAATATTTATTTATTTATTTATTTATTTATTTTTATTGTTTTTTTGACAGAGAGAGAGAGAGATACAGAGACAGAGAGAGAACTGAACTGGGGGAGCTCCCAGTTCAGCATATGGTTCCGCACGGGCCGGGGCCGGGACTCGATCCCTGGTCCCTGGTGCTGCAAAGTGAACGCTTAACCCACTGAGCCATCACGGCTTCCCCACCTTATAGTTTTAATACTAGGTATTACACATAATACCAGGTCCTATATAGGACTAATGAAATAAAATCTGACGGAATTTTCTGACTAGGCTCTTTCATTCCAGTTTCTGTTCATCTGGGGTGGTCTGGGGTCAGAACATGCAAGTAAAGGAAGAAGAGAGAGTGTGAGTACATGGGGATCTGCCATGTGCCAGGTTGGTCCTGGCAGATTAAGCAATGAAGACATGCTGCTCTTAATTTATGCAGAAACTACTACTAGAGAAAAGACTAAATATTGCAGTAAGCCACACATATCAAATAGAGTAAAAGTCCACACATTCATAGTGATATTAAAATAATTCACTAGTCAGCTCTGGGCATTGCACCAATTCATTTCTTGAAAGAAATAAGCATTTGTGCTGCCTTTTCTATAAAACTGTATTACATAGTAACTAAATAATTGATGAAGGAAGATTCTTCATCATCAAAAAATCATGAAGTGATTTTTTTCAGAAAATTCCACCTAATAAATGCATAAAGAATGACAAAAATCAGGAAAATCACTATGTTTCCATTCTTAGTGAAGTAATAGAACTAGGTAGCAGTAATCAATGAATGCTAAGACCATCAGGTGAAAGGGTGATGTCCTAAGTCTAATCTGGTCTCTAGATCTACCTACTAGGTCATAAGAGATAAGGGGACTAGAAGACCATGATAAATTATCTTGTGAAAGCCATCAGCACCAGCCACAAATGTGTATCTCAAACAACTTAATATCTGTAACAAATCAATAGAGGAGGGAGAAAAAGGAGGGAGAACACAGTAGAAGACATTTAACAGATATAAGAATGAAATACATTATATAAACTTCATTAGAATCCTGACTTGAACAAACCAACTGTAAAACAATATATTTAAGATAATTAGGAAAATTAATATTAGATGACAGTAAAGAATTGTTGCTAATTTTGTTAGATGTAATATTGACACAATGGCTATGTAAATAAAAGATGACTTTACGAGTTAGAGACATCTTGTAAAATCTTTTTTTAATTGTTAAATTTATTGGGGTGACATTGGTTAGTAAAAATTACATAGGTGCCAGGTGTACAACTCTACATTACATCATCTATGTGTTGCATTATATGTTCACCACCCAGAATCAGTCCTCTTTCCATCACCATATATTTGATGTAGTGAAATCTTTATAGGTAAATTAACATTATTTATAGAATTTAATTTTAAGTGCACCAGCAAAAAAATAAGTGAATAAATCAATAAGTAAATCAATAATCAAAAACAAATGGGGTAGATAAAACAATATTGGAAAAATGGAAATGATTATTAAAGCTGGGCAACAGCATGGTGGTCATTAATACTAGCTTCTATTATTTTTGTGTGTTTGAAATTTTCTACAATAAGAAGTTTAAAAACAACAGATCCCTAAAAAATTACCTATGTCTATAATGTGAAACTTAGGAAGTAAATAATCAATGGGGCTTGATCTTACTTGATCTAACATACACATTTCTTTCCTTATCATTAGAACTACCATCAACTTTACTAGAACTTCATTTAGATTTTAACAAAATTTCAACTGTGGAACTTGAGGATTTTAAACGATACAAAGATCTGCAAAGGTAAAAGTTCCCCAAATCCTAACTTTTTCTAAAGATTTATTTTTAGTGTTTTTTGACAGAGAGAGAGAGACAGAAAGTGACAGAGAGAAGGGGGAGGGCCCAGAGCAGTCTCCATAGTTGACAGCATTAGTTTTCCATATAGTTTCACTCCACAGGTGGGCACAGGGCTGTGCAGGGCAGGAACTGGGCCGGGAACCTCCCACATAGGCCCCGGCAAGAACTGAACTGGGGGCACAACCCAGCTCAGCATATGGGTCCGCCTGGGCCGGAGTCGGGATTCGATCCTTGGTCTCCAGGGCTGCAAAGTGAGCACTTAACCCACTGACCCATCCCAGCTTCCCCAGAAAATCCTAACTTAGAATTGGTAGTCCGTGTGATGAAGACACGAATGAAGGTTCCTGGAGAATATATACAGTGTTCCCTCGCCACTTCGCGCTTCATGGTTTGCGGCTTCAGTGCTTCGCAGGTTTTCCCAAAATATAATCAAAAAATAAAAATGAGAAAATACAACCATGTTGGCAGCCACATGGCGGAAAGGAGCGTTGTTTCATGTTGATGCGCACGAGAGAGAAGGATCCCTGCATGTCAAACAAAGAGATGAGTTGACTCAGAGTACATACCACGGGCTCTCATAAAGGCGCGTGATTGGTTTCCGGTGTGACATGGACCAATGAGAAAATTCCTAGGGGCAAATCCTACTTCGGGGTTTTTCAGCTTTCGTGGAAGGTTCTGGTCCCCATTAACCGCAAAAAACGAGGGATCACTGTATAGGGACCTTTTCACAATTATCGCTGTTGGTGCTGATGGCATGAAGATGAAAGCTGGGAAAAGCTGTTATCACCTTGTCTCGGTAGTGGAAGAGGGTGTCAAGAGACTGAGAAGAAGACACTTTTTAGATGTCCCTTTTGCGGAACATAGGTTAAAGTATCTTCTGACAGTGAAGGACAAAGCTGTTACATACAGAAATTGGTTATTAAATTAAACCATGAAATGCCTTTCTCTGAGTATATATAAAAATATATGCTCATATGTACAAAAAGGACAGGTTTATATTTATTTCTAACTTGGTTGTGGTGTTTTCAGCTAACTATCACACCATCTGCTTAAGAGCTGAACTTTATGTCACTTACAGGCTGGGCCTAGGAAATAACAGAATTACCGAGATCGAAAATGGAAGTCTTGCTAACATTCCACGCGTAAGAGAAATACACTTGGAAAACAATAAACTAAAAAGGATCCCTCCAGGCTTGCAGGAGCTGAAATACCTCCAGGTAAAACAGTCTCCTTGTGCTCTGTAGATGTTAGTACTTTTCTTTGTTTTTATGAAACCTGTTTGTACCTGAAGCAAAAACCGAGCAAGTAGCAAGGGTAAGTCACCAATAAGGACCTTCCAAGGTGCCCAAGGTACTTCATGCAGTAAGAGAGTGGTCAGAAGAAAGGTTTCCACAGAAACTTCAGCTAAAACACTCCAGTGCACATCCCCATCCTTCCCTTTCTCCTAATGAAACTGCTGAGGCCGCTGTGGCAGCAGCACGAGCTAATTCCCAGCTAACTTCAGGCTTCTGGGGTGGGGGTGGCCTGGGTCAGGCAGGACCGGCCAGCGGAAGCCAACTGGAGGCACATGGAGGCAGACAGTGTGGACAAGGTCCCAGGCATTTGCGCTACCAATGTGGTGCTAGATTAAAAGTGTGCATGCTTGTTTAAAATTTCAGGCCAGAACATAAAATCAAAAGTCAGTATTTGGAGCATCATGGGTTCACATTTCTTGTTCTTCATTATTAGAAATCATTTCCTTCTAACGTGGCAACTCAACGCAAATCAACTAGCTGGGAGGGGCCACAGGACACTTGGAGAATCTGCTAAAGCTTTGGATCTTCCTAAGAGCAAACATGAAGACAATTTTTTGCATGTAATTTTAGGAGTTTCACAGATCTTCCTGATTCTCACCTGTGGACCTCAAATAAGAATCCCTACTTAATCCCATTTAACCTTAGTCCATTTAGTAGTTTCCTTGCCATACAAACTTCTCATCTTTCAAGAAGCAAAAACACATTCAGAACAAAGCCAGGCTTTGAGCCACTTGCTTCTTCTAGATTTCTTTCCTACTTATCTTTAAACAATTTTGTTAACTGCACTCCCTTGAGATGGAAGCCATCAAAATGGATGTGCGGGTTCATCTCCAGGTTACAACTTTCGCTTTGACCTTTTTCAAATGCTACATGTCAGTGTCTGTTGTTAACCAGTAAGGGCGACCCAAGTCTTTCCTCTCTCAAGTTGTCCCATCTTTGAGTACTTTACTCCACAACTCTGATCCCAGCTTCTGGAAACTCTTAAATCTACCCACACTCTTGCTAGCATTTCCTTTTAAATAAACAGAATTATAACAAACAGAGAAGAACACAAGTCCTAAGAGTACAATTCAACAAATGTCCACAAAGTAAACAAACACATGTCCCGTACTGTTTCGCATTCCCAGTGAGGTCAGCACGGTGGCATACCACACCTTGCACTTGACACTGAGCTGCCAGGAAATGCAAAGACAGTATCTGTCACAAAATTCCCAAGACAGAGGGCAGTGGGCCTTCAGCCCTGAACTTAAATGTTTCAGCAATGCCTAGCATTCTCATGCCTGGCTCTGATCAATCTCACCAAGACAAAAAGGCAGAATCTAGAGGTAACGACAGCCAGAACCAATCAGTATCTTAGCTTTGCCAGCAAAAGGCGACTACTTCTTATATGCAAAGATGCTGTCAATTCAGTAGGCTGTATTTACTTCCCAGAAATCTCACTTGACAAAAAACAAAAACAAACAAACAGAAAAACAAAGAAGAAATTTAAAAAGATGTCAAAGGGCATGAAGGGAAGTTTCTATACTGTCCATTCTGAGTAATAATTTAATTTCGTAACACAAGTACACAGTCCTATAAAATTGTATTTTGTCCACTGGTACAAATAAAGATTGAATTATTGATGCTGTTCTACAGATATGTATTTAATACCAATAGACATATTTTTCTATATGTATTTAATACCAATAGACATATTTTTCTAAGTGACTTACAGAAAAGCAACTCTGCACTTCTCTCCCCAGATCACAGGAAATGCTAGCTAACAATTCTTTGCATTCCTATTGCAAGCCTAATTCTTGAAACATTAAATTTCATTCTTCTGCCCACTTCTAATCCTTTTTAAAACACATTACTGTGCACACGGCACTGAACTAACCACGCACTCACCTATATGTGTAGAGAAGGAGGGTGGTGTGTGCTCTGGGCCTTGGCATGAGTCCTACCCCATACTTCACACACAGAGTACTTTTGTGTATAACATGAGCCTCAGCTGTTATATTAAGACTTTAACATGCATAAATGGGGACATATATTGTAAATGAAATATGTTCAAATCAGTGTAAAATCCACAACCAAATGCTAACTATAAAGAGAGTATCTCCTTTTTACATTTATTGTGTATTTTTAAACCATTATTTTTCTTACTACAACAGATAATCTTCCTTCACTATAATTCAATCACAAAAGTGGGAGTGAATGACTTCTGCCCAACAGTGCCGAAGGTGAAGAAATCTTTGTACAGCGCTATTAGTTTATTCAAGAACCCAGTGAAGTACTGGGAATTGCAGCCTGCAACATTCCGCTGTGTTCTGGGCAGAATGAGTGTTCAGCTTGGGAACTTCAGAAAGTAATAATTAGTCCTTAATAATATCCATTTAGCATAAAATTCAAAATTGTTATGTTTGGGATACTTGAACTCTATTAGTAATGGTGGTATTATATATAGAAGCAAAAATCTATTACTATGTGGTAAGTCCAGAGACTTACTTTAGGACAAAAAATTTCAACAGAATTTTGCAAAACAATTGACACATCAGGATTAAGAGAAGCATCTAGTGCAGTTTTCTCTTGCCTACAAATGATTCTGCATAAATCTCATGCTTGAACATTTTTTTTTCTCTCAGTAACAAAAATAAAAATACATTCGGTATTTAACACTTTGCTATCAAGTGCATTTTAAAAAGAACTATACTGTAAATGGGATGCTTGACTTAGCAAAATCTGTGCTCTCATTTGCTCTTAGAAAAACAAAAGTGACAAGGATAGTGATATGAGCATATACTATTCTTATTCTTTAAGAACTCGGGTAGAACTGTAATACTTCTCATAAAGCTAAAGTATAGTTTGCTATAATCTTCAAATTCTCATGTCTAGAGCCTTGCTGTCTTTATGTTGAAAGCTAACCCTTTATAATAAAGCCTGCAGTGTTTACTCCCAACACAACAGATGTTACTCCTAAGAGCTGGGTTTTGAGCTAGTGCACATGCCTTTTCTTTTGTAATTATTATTATCCAATTGTAAAACCTGTAGAAAATGCAGTGAGTGTTCGTATAAAATTTGTAACACATTTTTTATTAGCACAGTTATTATAAGCTTTTAACAGTATGTCAATGGTTCGGTTATATAACATTGTCACCTAAACACCAAGGAATATTTTGAAGACGTCCCATTGTAAAAGCTTGGTGGGAAGAGCCTGAACATTATAAATTCTATATGAAATTATCTCCTTAAATATGCGCAGACTGGGTTACTGAAAAATACACCTGGTTTAACTAAATAGGAAGAGCATGAATTAAAACACAGACACTAAAACACTGTATAAAAGTTACGAGTACTTTATGTATTTTTCATTGGCATTCAACAGAAATAAAAACCAGAGAACAAGGAAAACATTAAAATATTGGTTTGAAATAAAACATTTGTGGTTTGGTTTAATTTTTCTTCTCCTACCCAGGAGCTATTTTCCCAGAAAACTCTGACTTCCAGACAGCATTTCTAGCACAGTCCTAACACTTGTTCTTAATAACAGTAGTGGAATACTCCACATTATGCCTGTGCTGTGGGAGAGAATCGGCGTTATGCTAAGCTACCACAGCACTCGATTTTACATGACTCTGGGGGGAGGGAAAGCATTGCAGAGGACAAGGGGCAGGCGGTCCCAACACCCAGCTCAGCAGCGCTGCACAGGCCTGCTTTCTGCCCACCTGCCCTGACTTGGGCGCTGCTGACCACTGGGCTGGATCGTCTGCTGCAGAACATCTGGCAGCTCAATGGTTTCCACCCACAAGGATGTCGGTAGCATCTGTGCCCCAACATTCCTGTGCAACAGTCAAAAATTTCTAAAGACACTCTGCAAAGTGAGGGTGAGGGTGAGGGGCAAAATGCAGCTGGTTGAGAACAACTGCTTTATAGAAAATGTCCTCAACTCCTAAATTCTGACACAAGTTTGAAAACTTGGAACAAAATGGTTACTTTTACATGGCAAAGTTAGGGTAGTGATGTGACCAAAAGAGACCAGGGATTCAGAGCTCTGAGTTGGAAGAGAGTAACCAGAAACCCAGTTCCATTCACAGTCTCAGGCAAATCACAGTCTCTGAAACTGTCTCATCTGTAACGAGCAGGGGTGGCAATACTGATCAGTTAGGCTGCTATGAGGATTGAATGACAAAAATGTATGTCAAAAGCTTTGTAAGCCACAAAGCTTCTTAAAATATAACTATTATACTGGACAATTACTTACAAGAAAAATTAAAGATTATGAAATCTTTAAAGATAAAAGAATACATTATACATTACAATGACAATCATCCTAAAATTCAAATATACTGAAGTTCCAATAGTTTTAATAAATAAAGTACACTTTTGTATAATATATCAAAAATAAAACTGTGATATCATGGCACTTATAAGAACATAAGTGAAACTCAAATGTTCACTGAAATTTTAAGAATCCAGTTTTTTTAAACTTAATAATTAAATTCGTAAGGATAACGCTAAGGTAAGAATCATCTAAACAGACAGATTAGTCTGTGATCTGAATACGGGAGCTTAGAGTAGCTAAGCTAAGTTTTTTCTAAAACGAAAAGACAAAAAAAGTTAAGTACTGGAAATGATTCCTGAAATCAGTGGAATGAATTTCCTGTAGTTAATGTTTCTGTTTTTCGTCCCACAGCTGTTAAACACTTTTGGTTATCAGCTTACAAAAAACAAATTACTAATTACCAACAACCAAATTACTAAAAACAAATTACTAACAATCAAAGCTTCACTAAAGTTTTCTGCTACAAATCCATTTTATAGTAAATACAAAATATTACCCATTAAAGTTTGGAAACAAATGAATTACTACAACTTACTGATTTTTTTCTAAGGGTTCCAAGGTAGAAAAAAAATCTCAGTGACCACCTATCTTTATTACCTCGGAAATAATAGAATAAAAAATGGTCACTGAATTCACAAAACATAATACTTTTAGGAAATTATTTAAAGTTACTAAAACTAAAGCTTTCAGTAAAAATTCAATTTTGTTCTTCTTTAAATTAAGCTAGTGCATTCTTTCTCTGTCCTTTATATGTTCATCATTTTTTTTTTTTTTTTTAAAGAATTATCTTGGGGATGTCGGAATGGCTCAGTGGGTTGAGCGCTCACTTTGCATTGCCGGGGACCGAGGATCGAATCCCGGCCCCGGCCAGTGCGGAACCATATGCTGAACTGGGAGCTCCCCCAGTTCAGTTCTCTCTCTGTCTCTGTCTCTGTATCTCTCTCTCGCTCTCTGTCAAAATAAATAAAAATATATACATATATTTAATAAATAAATAAAATATATTAAAAAAAAAGAATTATCTTACCTTGGTCTTAATTACTCACATGGTCCTTAACCTATTGTAATGGATGCAACAATCCTCCTATATCTATTTTCCCAAAATCAGATTGTATGAATAATATTGAACAGTAATAGCTGGTGTTTAAAGAACAGCTTCGGGGGAAGCTGGGATGGCTCAGTGGGTTAGGTGCTCACTTTGCAGTGCCGGGGACAGGGGATAGAGTCCCAGCCCTGGCCCGTGTGGTCCCATGTGCTGAACTGGGGAGTTCCCCAGTTCAGTTCTCTCTCTGTCTCTGTATCTCTCTCTCTCTCTCTCACTCTGTCAAAAATAAATAAATAAATAAAAATATTAAAAAAAAAAAGAACAGCTTCAGACATTCTTCCAAGTGCTTTACTTGCGTTAATTTGCTTAATCCTCACAATAACCTACGAGGCAGGAACTTTTATTGATACCTGGATTTTTCTGTGTGAAAACTAGAGAACCAAGAATAAGTGTGGCCGAACTAGGATCTGATCTCAGTAGTCTAGCTCCAGGCTTCCAGCTGCAGTGACACACTAATTTCTAGGCCGTGGTCATCATTATAAACTGTGTGGGTGCCGCCTTCCGGAGACTGTACTTGGCTTCCGCACACCCAGCCTTTTAGGTTGCCCTGTAGTGGCTCATGTTCCCAATACTATTCTTTTGGCCTCTTCTCTCTGCCCATTGGCAACCTCACCCACTTCTGTGCATTCAGCTATAACCTCTAAGGTGAGGCCTCTGCAACCTACCTCTCCATCCTGGCCCTTCCTGGGAGTAACAAACTCTCCAAAGCAAACCCAAACATTTGGAGCCATAAACTCAACCAAAATCAACATCATAAACAATGTCCTTCAAACCCACATGGTCCCCCTCAACTTTCCTTCAGTTGCTCGGGTTTATTCCTGACCCTCCTGCTCCCTCCTAGCCACGTGGTGCCTAATTTCCCCTGCTGCTATTCCTTCCTTCCCATCTCACTCACTAGATCACAGTCACTTTGTATTCTTGTAGGAATATCAAAACCAGTTCTTGGGGAAGCCAGGATGGCTCAGTGGGTTGGGAGCTCACTTTGCAGCGCTGGGGACCGGGGATCGAATCCCGGCCCCGGCCCGTGCGGAGCCATATGCTGAATTGGGAGCTCCCCCAGTTCAGTTCTCTCTCTGTCTCTGTATCTCTCTCTCTCCCTGTCAAAAATTAAAAAAAATAAATAAAAAAAATTAAAAAAAACCCCCAAAAAACCATTCTTGGCTTGATGTTGCCAGTCCAGCTCTAACGTGACCAACCAAACGGATCAGAAGGCTATAAACACTAATTGCTAAATTATAAAACCTTCTCAACCTACCCTTCAAGACTACCTGTGATCGACCTTCCAATAATGATTTCTGAGCCTTTTCTTTCATACTTACGTCTTTTTATGCTCCAGCTCAATATCTCTGGCTGTTTCTCAAACATATTGTGTTTTCTGGCTGCTGTGGAATTTTTTTTTGTTCATGCATCCTTGGTATTCATCAAAAATCTCACCCAATCGTAAATGTCCATGTCAAAAGTCACCCACTCAGTTCATCTTCCTGAGTCTCTCCATAAAACATTGGCTTATCACCACCCACCCCCCAAATCGTCCCAGCATTTTGACTGTGCTTCTCTTTTGCACGTATCACACTCTAACTTACAGCTATTTAGACACTGGTCTTTCCATTCACATTCTCTAGAGGTTCTGTAGACAGCTTGGTTGCAAACACTGTGTCTTAATCATCTTTGCGTCCTCTCTCCTTCCCTTGCTAAGGCGACCACACTGCCTTGGCTCGGCTCACTATGTGTTTCTAATTAAATCAGTGAAGGGGGGTTATTAGTGGAGGGAAGGGACGTTTATCCTCACCCTAAGAACATGGGGCACTCTTACCTCGTGCCTCTCCTTCTGGCCTGGCAGCCTGCCCTGCTCTCCAGCTCTTGCACTCACTACCCTCTCCACACACAGATGTGCTGTGTGCTTGCATTACTCAGAGGCAGGTGCAGATGACGTTTCTCCCCAGGGTCACTGGGGGGCTTATCACCATCTCGGGGGAACTCTGAGACCCATCCTCCCACCCAAGCAGCTCAGATGGGGTCTGTAATGCAGTGAACATTTCCAACAGTGACATCTCTCTCCCGGTGAGGCAGTCACATGGAGTAAAGAGAACTGCTTTAAAATGAGCCCTTCCAGAGACAAGAATAGCTTCCAGATGCCGGAGAGACGGAGACACAGGGACCAGTCAGCTCATGGAGCAAAAGCGTGTGCGCTCAGCTCTGCACACAGGACACAACGGTCACATTCATGCCTATGGCCATGGATGTTCCCTCCCATATGCTCGTATATGTGTGCAATGACATATAGGTTACTAATTGCATCAATGTTCATTTTAGGAAAAGACTGAAAACATCTCAAATTTCCGGTAAGAACACTTTTCAAAAGTAATGATTTTAAAATGTGCACATCTGCTTCTAGACATAAAATATCTCTGGAAGGATTCACCAAAAACTGTCAATACCACATTCTACTGAGTCAGGCAAGGTGGTTCGTGGTCCGTAGCAGGGGTTGCTGGTGTGGGAACCAGGTGGCTGGGGAACAGAAGCTGTGGGTGAGCTTTCATGGCATTATACCTTTGTGATATGAGAAACACAGTTGGTCTCTGCACCCTGGTTCCCAACACAGAAGTCCGAAAACTTTGTAATATTCTATGGAGTAGGAGCACTCGGAGCATCTTCTGTTCTAATAGTTGGTCTTGGACCCTGATTCCTGACACTGAGCTTCTAAATCCTTTGGAAGTTCCTGAGTGATAGGAACGTCTTTTGTTCTAAGGACCTGACTCTTTTGAGCTCCTGACAGCTTCAGGACGAAGGCTGGTCAC
Organism: Craseonycteris thonglongyai; assembly: GCA_004027555.1. NCBI lineage: Eukaryota > Metazoa > Chordata > Mammalia > Chiroptera > Craseonycteridae > Craseonycteris > Craseonycteris thonglongyai. The sequence continues at coordinate 26,541 of PVKE010003809.1, forward strand.
CAGAAAGACAAAGCCATGGTTAGGCACTTGGAGTTTTCAACCACACTCACCATCCTCCAAGGAGGTAGGGAGATGGAGATGGTGTTAGTAATCGCTCACGCCTGCACGAGGAAGTCTCCATGAAGACCCCAGATGTACAGAGGTCAGAGAACATCCACGATCTGGGAGGAGGGCGCTTCCCACCCCAGCTCCAAAGGGGCAGAAGCTTCTGTACTCGGAACCCTTCCCAGCTCACCGTATGCATCTCTTCATCTAAGCGTTCATCCGTATTCTTTATCATTTGCTTTATTATGTAATAAACCAGTAAACTAACTTTTTCGAAGTTCTTTTAAGCAAATTACCTAATCTGGGGGTCATGGGAGCCAAGTCAGACAGAAGTTATAGGTAACGTAGAATCTGTGTGACTGGCTGTAGAGGGGGTCCTGTGGGACTGAACCCTTCACCTGTGGAATCCGACACCATCTCCAAGTAGACAGTTGTCAGGACTGAGTTCCATTCTAACAGCCAGCTGGTGTCAGATCATTGGTTGTGGTGGGAACTAAGACCCAGATATATGGTGTCAGAACTACTACGAGTGAAAGCAGAGGAAATAACGTTTTTCCTTTTCAACCTCTTAGTCATTGAAACATAAAAGTAGCTGTGCTCCACCTAAACCTGAAATTTCGAAACCTCCACAGGTAACTCAGATGCTGTGTTGAGAACTACTTATTCCTTTGTTCCTTTGCTCTCTTCTGTAGACATGAGCCCACTAGTTACTAAAAGTGTCTTCCTTTATCAGTGTCATCGTATTCATGTTTTTATGTTCATAAAAATCTGTCCTATATGCGGGACATATGGTATCCACTGATCAGCTGACCAAGTTAGGTCGGGGAGCCGACAGCAATGAACAGGTAGCAGGACTCTGGGTTGATACAGGGCAACTCTCCAGGAGCACCTTCCTCCGACAGGTAAGAAGTTAGAAAGATATTCAGAAACCGGAGAAGTGGGAGCCCTGGAAGGTACCGTGCACTCATTCAAACACTATTTACTCAGCACCCACTATGAACAATGTGGGGACATGGCAGCACATAAGACAGTCCAGGTGGAAAGGAGACATCACACAAGTAACTGCACAGCATTCCAAGCAGAGAGAAACGCATGGGCCAAGGCCTTAGTGAGCAAGGAGCAGGGCAGCTTGAGGCCAGAAATGCCGATGTGGGTACAACCCAGAAACACATGTCAACTGCTCCAAGAATGGGCAAGGGACAGGCTGCCAGAGCTTCCCCAAGCAGGAAGGCCATACTTAAAATTTATTTTAAAATACAAGGCACCACTGAGGGTTTTACGCAGAAGCACTGAACATTGAAGATGTATTTTTTACATAGAACAAGATGAAAACCGGTCTGGAAGGGAGATGTGTAGACAAGACACGAGGCGGCCAGTTGAGACACCACTGAAAGCACCTGGGGGACAGACTCAGCCACTGGGAAGAGACACGGATGCACCAGAAAGTTACTTAGTGCTGGGACACCGAGGACGCAGTAACAGGCCGAGCTTGAGCGTGAGTAATTGAGATTAGTCATTCTCAAGTTTCTACAGCACTTGGGACACTTTAAAAATACACGGTCCTGGGCCCACACTCAGCGGTTCTGACTCTGCAGGTCTGGGCCGTGGAGATGCTGGGGCCTGAATTTCTAAACCAGCAGCCCTGGCACTTTGTACGGATGAACCTCTGACCACAATGTGAGAGGCACTGGCTCAGAGGGCTCCCAAACTCCTGGCTTTCATAACAGAGTGGGTGAGGCTGGAATGGAGATGCCATCTCATGGGAAAAGTGACTGACGAGGGAACCGGGAACCAGTCATGAGTTCAGGTGTGTGCGCTCCTCACAGCCCTGTAGAGGCAGAAGCACAAAGACGGGCCATTTCCGATGGGCACAGGTCACATCTAGTGTTTGGATTGTCTCGGGTTGCCTACGGTCTTCCTGATAGAAGCAGCAGGCCAGATAAGAGTCATACTTGCCCTGTAAACATGATTTGATTCAGAATGTCCGCAGGATGACTTCCAAGCACGTCAGAAACACACACTGTTTCTGACGCTGGCCCTGGCTGCCCTACCCTCCACCCTCCTCCCAGATCACTGGGCCCAGCCATGGGGTCTTCTGCCCCTCTGATACCAACTCAGCTTGCTACCTCACTATACACAAGTCTTTGCTAAATTATCTCAAACAGTAACTTCCCTTTTTAAAACTTATCAACCAACTATTTTTCAGAGCAACTTTAGGTTTGCAGGGAAACCTCTTGGCCAACAGGAGACAGATGTGTGTACTCTGGCCCCTGTTACAAACACACCTGTAAGCACATAAAGATGTAGCCACCTGTATGTCTATTAAGGTGAACAGGAGTTCACACTGATGTTTCCAGCTCTCACCCGTCACTGCGTGGGACACCGGCATGGCTTCCCCCTGCTCTGCTGGGACGGCCCCCCGGCAGCGAGACACCTGGCTGCCCCACTGGCCACACACATGTCTCGGTGGTGGCAGGTGGCTGGTCTGAGCCCCTGGGCTCACTTATTTTTATCCCTCCACCCCGTCCTTGCTCTATTCTTCTCCATCCCACTCCACACCCTGGGTATGTTTGTTTTCTGTTCTTGACAACAGGCACTTTCCCTACCGAGTCCCTGGAACTGAAAACTGCCTTGAACAAAGTATGTGCTCAATAAATACGAGGTGAATGAATAAGTGAACGGAAAATCATCTTTATGCTATGACCATAATTAGGCAGGTCTCAGTCAGGCCGTTCCTAGCCAGCAATACGTTATTTAGCCTTGAGATACTGTGTCTACTTCAATCAAATTATAATCACTGAATATAATTTCGCCTTTTCACCAATTCAACTGACTTCTCTCCTCAATTGCTTTCAACTATAACCACCAGACTGAAACAGTGAAGTCTCACAATCACCTCTTCTGCTTTTCCTGGAAGGCCTGACTTGAAGCAGCCCTCCTCCCACTTTGATGTAAACCCCCAGGACACTGTCAACCGCATGTAAATCTCTCAGACACTTCTGATATGTGTGTTCAAGCTGTCTATTGATAAATATTCTGTTCATATCTGTGAGGAACGTGAACAACATAATCACTACCATACGTTCAAATCACAGAGTGAAATGAGGAATTATATTAAAAAATTAAGTGTTGATTTTAAATTACTCCTCCAAAAGAACTTTGAGAGCACGTAAAATAATTGTTGGAAAAAGTACACAGATTTGCTCTCTTTTCCTTAGTGTGGAAGCCTGAGGTCTAAGAACAAAGACTAACAGAAAACATATGGAAAAGATCAATAACAATGAAATCTGAGCTCAAATGCGTCTGCCACGTCTTACATACCAGTGTCTCAAATAATAGATGAGATTTTGAAAATATTGCCAAAGCATCACTTGAAACACTGCACACTTTTTAAAAAGCTGAAGCATAACAAAATAAATCTTGTGAGTTCTTTGTAGAAGCCTAGTGGAAAACTCTACTTGAAGAAACAAAGACAAATCCCAGGATTCACTTTACCTTACTAGTTTGCACAAGCCTGAAAGAATTTCCCAAAGAATGAACTCAAAGTTCACTGCCAAGAGATACAAGTTAAATCTCTGTTTAAAATGTGAAAATATTGGTATAAAAATACAGTATTTACACAGTTAATTGCTACTCTTCAGGAGAGACTGTGAAATCTGCAAAATAAACGCAACAGTAATTGGTCAGCAGAAGTTCCTAATTCCATCTTATGCAAGAATATAAAATTATTTTTTGTACTCCTAAAAACAGGCAAATCTGAGATATAGCTTCTGAAGGAAGACAATGATTTCTATAGCCAAGAGTTCATTTTTATTCCTAAGGTCATCAGAAGCCGCGTTTGTGGATATATTTGAGAGGGAGATGAGGAAAGGGACAGCTGATAGAAAAGATGGTATAATTCTTAGCATGGAAAAGTTATATATTTCATCTATGACACCAATGACAATCTGTAGAATTTTAAAAGTGAACCACATGTGAAATGCTGTCTCTTTCTAAACCTAGTTCCTGGTCTTCACAAAGCCAAGCACTGCTGTGAGCACATTGTATCAGACAACCAGACTCAAGATGACTGAGTTCCACCTTAATACTCAGAGACATGTTACAGTGGACCTTAATTTGAGAAATTCTTTGGCATGAACTTGAAAATAAAAACAGTAATCAGTGCATGCTGTTTCATTTAGTTCTGTTTGCCTTTCATATTAGAGGAAATTCTTGCCACACCTCAAACCAAACTTAAGGGGAAAAGAAAGAAGTAAACCACATAAATCTGACCAAGAACACAAGCATCTTAATTTGGATCCACAAAGTTTTGGATAATGAAAAGAAATACATAATTTTAATTCAGCCCAAGTGTTTTCCAGGCAGATTATATCTACTTAAATTGCTACAGTAATTCAAAAGTCAGCTCTGCTTGGACATACAGTTACTGTGGATATTTAGGAGACTCGGTTAAAGAATTTAGGAATTTCTGATTCGTTTACAGGATTTGCAAATTCATCAACCCTTGAAAACTAAAGCAAACTCAACAGGTATGATGATAAAATAAATTTTCAATGTTTAAAGGAAGTATTCCTACTATTAAAAAAAGTATATTTGATTTGTTTAACATTAAAATCGACTATAGGCATCATAAAGGCACAATTTTTGGCAGCAATGTTTAGTAAAAGTTACATAAAAACTCTGATTAGCCAAAATATCCAGAGAAAGAAGTATTATAGTGAATTTAATTTTCTAACTTAAAATCTACCCAATAAATAATCTATGTATGTATATATGTATATATATTGTTTTGTTTTGAATGAATAATTTTCAGGTTAATGGAATAATTTTCTCTCTCTCTCTTAACTTCAAATGACAAAAAACTGGCAAATGCCTGTAAGCCATATATCTGAGCAATGCTAGAGATTCTGGTGGTAGGGAAGATGGATAATTGTGCAAATTTCACTAGAAAATTTTCAAAATTTCTCCATTAACCGAAGTCATGATATTAGAATGTTTTTGTTTTCATTGCCTGTTTCTCAAAGAGAAGATATGAGTGCTCTATCTAGTTTTAGTACTGAAGGATCTATTGTCTTGGATTTCAGTTAATTAAGACTTAAATGTATTATGGCTAAAAATAATTCTGAGACATCCATATTTTTAATAACAAAAAGAGTCCTGCTTCCTTAGGCCTTAGGTATAACAGTGATATACACTAATTTTACAGAGTTAAATTTAAAATTGCTTTGGAAAAAAATCTGAACTACATATTAATACTTGGTTTCTTATCATTCTAGTTTCAGTGCCATCCCAATAAAACAATTAAGTCTTTAAAATAATATAATGCTATGAGGCTTTCCAATTACTTTAAACTTTTTTTTTTTTTTAAAGAAGGGAAGAAAGAGAATATAATTTATGTTTATTTATTTTTATTTTTTTATTGTTTTTGACACAGAGAGAGAGATTCAGAGACAGAGAGAACTGAACTGGGGGCACTCCCCAGTTCAGCATATGGGTCCGCACGGGCTGGGGCAGGGGCCGGGATTCGATCCTCGGCGCTGCAAAGTGAGCGCTTAACCCACTAAGCAATCCCGGCTTCCCCACTTTAAACTTTTAAGAACAAACTTCTATCTTATTTTGATAAATAATTTAAATGAGGCTTTCCTGATAAAAGCACGAGTGTTTTAATTTTTTCCAAGTAAGAAAGATGTTAGGACATAAAAACTGTTATAGCTATTAATGAAAAGTTCCCATTAATTGATAATTTTTAAAACTGGTAACTTGTATTTTACTTTACTTAACTTTCTTTTCCATGTCTGCTATTTTTTTTACTACACAGTATAATAGAAAAGTAAAGAATACAGTATATTGTGATGGCGAAGAGAATAACCATGTTCGCTGTGACTATTAATTTAAAGAGATCTCTGTGGCAAAAAAGTGCCTAGAAATAATCAACATTAGTAGTGACAAGCATCATTAACAAGATAAAATCTCTAACTCATTAATCCAATTATTCATTCAACAAATTTTTGAGCATTTATACACTGTGCATTGTACTAGTCTCTTGTCAAAAATTAAAGGTCAGGAAATGAGATGGCTGACAATTGGTTATATTGTTTTGCTATGAGTTATCCTACAGGGAACAAGACATAAAACTGTAGAACACAAAAGGTCAGAAGTCATAAAAATATGCTTAGCAAATGGCTGGGAAGAGATTAGCCAAATAAAAACTTGAATAAAAAAATATGAGGTCATTGTAACAGGGAGGATTATCAGGAATAAAACTGAAAAGTAAGAGGAACAGACAATAATGGCCATGGACATGGAGATGTAATGAACTTCAGACCCAAAAGCTGCACTAACAGTCAAAAGGGAGTGGGTCAAGGCGGAGGTACAGGACCATGGTCCTTAAGGGCCAAGGACAATGGTGATGATGAGTCAGATAGGAAGAGAAACCAGGTGGCCAAGACCAAAGAAATCCCTTTATTTCTAGAGAGGCCCAATCACAAGGTCTCAATTCCAAATCAAAGGTCTGTAATAAAGTACAGGGTCAAAAGTATCATCCAAGTCTCCTATTTCCCGCAATTTCTCATAATTATTGAACAAAGTATTGACTTTAATTCTCAAATGTAAGGTTACTAATCGGTGATTACTAATGTTATTAACACAGGATAAAACTCAGAGTTCCAATGAGCAGCGCTCTCTTCACAGCTCAGCTGTGATAATAAGCTTCTGTATCTCTGCCTCTGCTTCTAGTGTACTTGCATCTTTCTGGGATGCAGCGACCTCACAGAACCCCGAGTCATGGTGCAATGAGACTGACATGAATATGACAAGTGCTTTAAAATGTTAACAGGCTACACTATAATGTGTATAAAATACTATAGATTTAACACATAAATTATTATCAGCTAGTGAATAAACAGGGTGATCTATACCCAATCCTGCTAACCTAATGTCTGGGCCAAACAATGCCCATAAAGATTTCACTGTCTCCTCCAAAAACGGTTAAGCCACCAACTCCCACAGCATTGGGGTGTCTGCTGTCAACCATATTTCTATCTGCCTGAGAATATGGCTTGCTGTGTTGTATCTCTTGTCCACTGAACTGTATGCTCATTACAGAAGGGGGCATGCCTTCACATTTTCATTTCTGTGTTTCCCACCAAGCACAGGGCCTCATACCTATAAATAATTCAAGACAATCCTTAACTGAAGTAATCCAGCCAAACTATATCACTACTAACAGTTGTACGGTGCTTCCCTAACCACATTCACACACAGCATCTAGTGCAGGCGTCTAACTACAGCAGGTGAACGAGCAGATCCACCATCTGGGTCAGCCAGCACTGAACACTACCCACTAGAGTAAGACCACACATCCCAGGACTCTCCTAGTTCATGCGTGAACACTGCTGGGTGAAGACCATGGCTCAATTATATTGATGAGTTAAATAAATTAGGTGTTCATTCCCAGAGTGTACCTTAGGTCAGAATTAAAGCCCCCCAGATTCTGGCCCAGATCGCTTGTAATGGTTTTATTTTGCTCCTTGAATAGGTAACCACGAGTTCCTAAACACCCCTCCCTTTGTTGCATATATATATATATATATATATATATATACACACACACACATACATATATACACATACATATATATATATATTTTTTTAACTGAACTGGGGGCCTCACCGCATTTGGGAAACACACCCCAGTTCAGCATGTGGGTCCGCCTGGGCCGAAGTTGGGATTTGATCCTTGGTCCTCAGGGCTTCAAAGCGAGCGCTTAACCCACTGAGCCATCCTGGCTTTCCTCCTGCTTATATATTTTTGCTCATCTCATTGAAATGCCACATCTTCTATGAATCCCACAAATAAGAAGTAACAATGAATAAACTCTATTTAGATCTGCAATAGGAAACTATGAGTTTCAAAATCAGAGATTGTTTAAAAAGACCACAGCATTGCTATTTTGGCATTTTCTGTAGGGAGGGATAAGATTAAGTCTAAGCAAACATATTCAAGTAAATGATTATTTGCCCCTATTTTCTTGGTAAAAACAGGAGGTCGGATCATTGTCCATAAAAATGCGGGGAATGTGGTGTTAGAGGCTTGCGTAGGAGAAAGGGAAAAAATGCTGGCAGCACAGGAACAGTCATGAGTTTAAAGCGAGACCAGCTACCATGGCCCTGGTTTTCTACTGTCATAGTCAGCGTCCTGAGTCAGGCTGAGAGCAGATGGAGAATTGCAATAACCAGAGTCGAAGTTTACCAAAGGAGTATGAGGATGTGAGGAGTCAGGAAGTTTAGAGCATGTGCAAAGTGACTATAGTGATGCACTACAGGGTAAGAAAGAATAGAGTGTACTGAGAAGTATGGGTAAGGGGCACTTAAAATTAGTAGGATCAATATTTTAGGCCCCACTGAAACTGAAGAAGTATTGCAGTTTAGAGTCACTACATGCAGTAAGTTATAAAGATAGGAGAAGGTGGTCATAGTGTTAAGGTTGCGGCACTAGAAATGACAAGGCCTGTGGTGTAGCTACATGGGAAGGAATGGTCAAGGCTTGTGTCTTACTCAAATTACCGCTTCAAACCCCAAATACACACATTTATAGTCTCCCAAGTTTCCGTTTCTGACAAGAAACTGAGATGTTAGGGTTTATAGCAGTCTTTCTAAGATGAGGCTCTATTAGAGAACTAGCTAGTGCCATTCTGGGTAAACCAGAGATAAGTCATTTCATTATATACAATGAAGTATTCGGACATTAATTCTCTCATGACACCCTGGACCAGAAGGACAGAGAAAAATGGCATCAATAAAAGAAGCATGCTTCTTTTTAACCTTTCCCTAAATAATATACTTATTCCCTCTGGATCACTTCCCAATTTGCAAAGCACATTTATGTGCATACCTCATAGGACCTTCGCAACTACCAGGTGAGATAAGCAGGCAAGCAATTATACTCCTTGTTTTACTGATGAGGCAAAGGGCAGATATGTTAAGTGACCCGATCATCCTCAGTGACAGGACTGAGGGACAGCTTCCAGGCTCCTCACCTAGGGAGTTGCCCACCATTCACTACAACCTCAAGTTTCAGCACAGGTGTTAACAGTCTGTCTGACTCAAGCTGAGCACCCCCTCCTTTACATGTCTACCCCTCACACCCTTCTACTCACTGCATTCCATGTCTCTCCTGGTTCTCCACTAGACCTAAACTCCTGGGAGACAGAACACAATGTTTTCTAACATCTGTGCATGTAGAATTTAACTAAAAAATATTAGTGGAAAAAAGGAAGCTTGGAAGGTCCTAAGAACATTATATAGAATAACCTATCAGAAACTAAAAGTTAGGGAAAGCCGGGACGGCTCAGCGGGTTGAGCGCTCGCTTTGAGGCCCCGAGGACCGAGGATCGAATCCCGGCTCCGGCCCAGGCGGACCCACATGCTGAACTGGGGAGTTCGCACAGTTCGGTTCTCTAGCTGTCTCTGTCTCTGTCTCTCTCTCTATCTGTCAAAAGTAAAATAAAAATAAATATGCACTGAAGATAAAATAATTACTCTCTATAAATATAAAAAAAAAAGATATTAAAAAAAAAAAAAGAAACTAAAAGTTGGTAGAATGTACACACATATTGTATGTATTTGGGATCTGAAGTCCTTCAAGTAGACTCAGAGATGAAATCGTTGGACTGTGGGAACTGTTTCATGGAGAACAGCTGAAGTCATGGTGAGGCTTGGACAGAAAGCACTGAGAGGAAACATGATAGGTGTTTTTAATAAAAAAACATGATCGCTCTCACATGAAAAAAAAAAAAAGTTTCATGTTTTCCCAAAGGACAGAAAAGAGCATCAGTAAGCAGACGTTGCAGTAAGAACAACTATGGTTAATATCAAGAAAGGATCTCCTAGAGAAAGGCTCTCTAACTAAAGCACAGGGTCTCTCCTCTCATTGTTAGTGACCATCACTGAGGGACTGAACCCTCAGTGAGAGCCCCAGCACTGAGAGTGGGAGAAACACTGGCTTTGGGGCTGAGATCACACTATCAGTGCAAACCTATACATAGTCTAGTAAGCGAGACAAACTGAGATTCCCTTAAAAGGTTAGTCTGGTTCAATGCAATATGTGACTTTAAAATAGAAAGACACCTCCTTACAGGTACTTACCAGTATACATTAATTTTGGCTTGACTGCCCATTAATTCTGGACGTTCTTTCATATATTTCAATACAGACATCGATATTATGTGTTTTATAGAACTCAGTTTATACAGGAATTATTCAGAGTTTCACTCACTTTTCCTACAATGTATTTCCTTTTCTTCTTGCAATAGGACAAAAAGAGAATATGGGTGTTCTAGGTCCAGCATGTGTCCTTCTCTTCTGTCTTGGAGTCAAAGTATATTGCCAATATGAAAGTTATCAATGGGATGAAGACTATGACCAAGATCCAGATGATGTCTACCAACCAGAATTCCAATTTCATCAAAATGTAGAGTATGGAATACCTTTTCCTCAGCATACTTTAGGCTGTGCCACTGAATGCTTCTGCCCACCTAACTTTCCATCATCAATGTACTGTGATAATCGCAAACTCCAGACTATCCCAAATATTCCAGCACACATTCAGCAAGTCTATCTTCAGTTCAATGAAATAGAAGCAGTGACTGCAGACTCATTCACAAATGCAACTCATCTTAAAGAAATCAATCTCAGCCACAACAGAATTAAATCTCAAAGGATTGATCATGGCGTGTTTGCTAAGCTGTCCAATCTACAACAACTTCACCTACAGTATAACAGTTTAGAAGAATTTCCGTTTCCCCTTCCGAAGTCTTTGGAAAGACTTCTTCTTGGTTACAATGAGATCTCCAGACTGCATACAAAAGCCATGGATGGGCTAGTAAACTTGACCATGCTCGATCTCTGTTACAATCATCTCGATGACTCCATGTTACAAGAAAAAAATCTTGCCAAAATGGAAAACTTAATGCAGCTCAACCTATGCAATAACAGACTAGAATCAATGCCTCCTGGTTTGCCTTCTTCACTTATGTATCTGTCTTTAGAAAATAATTCAATTACTTCTATACCCAAAAATTACTTCAATGAACTTCCAAAACTTCATGCTCTGAGAATATCACACAACAAACTAGAAGACATTCCATCTAATATTTTTAATTTTTCCAACCTTATAGAACTCAATGTTGGGCACAACAAACTGAAGCAAGCATTCTATATCCCAAGAAATTTAGAACACCTATACCTAGAAAATAATGAAATTGAAAGTATGTAAAAATTCATTAATTTTAAAGACAGAAACAATAGTATTTTTATCTTTTAAAGAACAAATCTTTACAAATATATGCATTACACATTACAGAAAATGGCTGTTTTAAAGTTGGCTAGGAAAATGGCAGAATTGGCCCCAGAGAAAAATGTACTATAAAAGTTATAGTCTTTTCTATTAAATTTTATCATTTTGAACATCGATAAATAGTACTGTAGAGTATATAAAGAAATATGAGTATTCTGAGTAGTGGGACTATAGGTGGTCTTCATTATTTCTTTTTGAGATTGTTTCTGCTAAGAATATATGACTTAAATAACTACTAACCCAATGAAGCCATCATTTATTTTGATAATACAAAATTCATTTATAGTTTTATTTTCTTCCTTTTAATATTTATTTAAAACCTAATTTCACTTATTAGTATTCTAATTAATAAAATTATCCATATAACATTTTAATAAAATACAATATTGAATTATGAATATAATATAGCAGGATTAATTTTTAATTTGTATTTTTCAGATATGAATGTTACAGTGATGTGTCCATCTATTGACCCACTATATTACCACCATTTAACATACATTCGTGTGGACCAAAATAAGTTAAAAGAGCCAATAAGCTCATACATTTTCCTCTGCTTCCCTCACATACATAGTATTTATTATGGTGAACAAAGAAGCAATAATGGTCAAACAATACAACTGAAGACCCAAGTGTTGGGGAGATTTCAAGATGACGATGACAGTGAAGATCAAGATGATCACCATGAAGGCCCAGAACAAGAGGAAACAGAAGAGGACGTTGAACCTCACTATTATGGAAGTCAAGAATGGCAAGAAACTATATAGGTATACATACATGACTTCTCAAAATCTTTTAGTTCACAGTTATATATATAGAATCATGTATTAGTATAAGACCAACTACTCGAATTTAAGTTGTTAGTATCATCTGCATTATTACATAGAATTAGAATTTACTCAAGATAATACAAGTCTTTAGAAATATAGATTAGAATGACAAACAGGAATCAAAACCTAAATTTTAAAATAAAAATTTTATCATGTTGAGAAAAAAGTGAGCAGGCCATTTCTATTAGTCGTAATTTTTCTAAGAATGATGAAAGAAATAGCGTTAGGAGCTGAGAAGTGTAAGCCATTTGCTTTGAATTACTATGAGGCTAGTGTTCAAATGTAGGAGGTTACATTCATGTAATAGGCAGCCATCCATTTAAGAAACAGATTATTTTCTTTGACCTGATCTCCAGAAAACCTTTCACACTCATACTTGAGATTCTCATCACCATAGCATCCACCCTCATGGCCCTACCTCTTTAGAGCCTAGAATGATATTTTTGATTTTCAAAAGAGGCCATCCTACTAAGTATCCAAGGCATGGAATTCATGAAATCTACGAGTCTTATTTTTCTCTCAAAGCTCTAAAGCAGCAAAAATTTAAACCCTGTGCTTGGATAACTAAAACACACCAAATTACCTCATCACAATCTGTATTTAGCAAATTTCAGCAACTGTCCAAAACAATCTTACTGTGTTCCATTTTAACTGGGATAAATATTTTTATAGTAAAGTCACTAGAGAAAGGTTTCTTTGTTTTAGTTACATAAAGATTTCCTAATAAATAACTGCTTTATTCATAAGGTCAAATTAATGTTAGCACAAGAAAGTACACCAATATTATTAAATACTTCTACTTTTCTAGCACAATTAGAAACATCTATATGTATCAGCCAATGTTTATTTATATAGTGTTTAAGTTGTATAGAGTTCCTTTATAATTCAAATAGAACAACTTTGATACCTTGCTTTAAACCTTAAAAAAATCACTTATTATTATTATTATTATTAGTATTTTTATTGTTTTTGACAGAGAGAGAGAGAGGGAGAGACAGAGACAGAGAGAGAACTGAACTGGGGGCACTCCCCAGATCAGCACATGGGTCCACACAGGCCGGGGCTGGGATCTGAACCTCGGTCCTCGGGGCTTCAAAGCGAGCGCTTAACCCACTGAGCCATCCCGGCTTCCCCCACATATTATTTAATCTATCATTTGGAAGTATTTTAAGTATGACTTGTAATAAAGATGATTTAACTGCTATGATGAAGTTTATTGATTTACCAGGTTGACATTTCATAGAATTCCTCGAATAAGGAATAATGCAAATCTGGGGCTGCCTATACAGGGAACCCAAAGAACAAGAAATAATTTAGACTATACGCAAAAATGAGAGAATATTTTACAAGCAGTTTTCAAGTGGCAAGTCTCCCCTCCCCCCTCCAGAGATGACAGTATTAAATAAAACCTCTAATGCGCTTTGTGTCTTTGAGTAGATTAGCCTTTAGCAGAAACAGAACAGCCACCTGTGCCCAGGAATAAGCTCAACAATCCAGAATGAACACAAATGTCACTCCCTTCATTCACTTAATTAGTTGTCAAGTCACTTGGTATGTAGGGCTCAGCAATGAGAGGTCAAGGGATGGAGCACCTATGTGCACCATGACACCATAAGATATAGGTGTGAGGGCAAACGTCAGAGCAGAATGCTAGCAATGTGAGCAAAGCCCACTTTCAATAGAGGCAAAAAATTTTAAGGACCACCTACCCCTTTATTGAAATTTTTAAGAATGGGTGATAAATTCCAACATTTAATATGGGCTAATATGTGAAAAATACTGTGGGGTAGGTGTTTTAGGAGATAAGACTATTTCTTACCTAAAATGACTTAAGTTAATGCGGACCCATCACAGAAAGCAAATCAAAACCACAGTGAGATGCCCCATTCATACTTCTAGGATGGCTATCATCAAAAAGACGGCCAAACAAGTGTTAGCAAGCTGGTGGTAGGGGTGGGGCAGTCCCTCATGCACTAGTAAAAAATGTCAAATGGTGCAGCTGCTTTAGAAAGCAGTCTGGCAGGCTTCAAGAAGTTACAGTTAACTATGAGAGCAATTTCACTTCTAGGTTTATACCCAAGAGAAGTGAACACATATGTTCACACAAAAATATGTATACAGATGTTCATAGCAGCATTATCCACTGACAGCCAGAAAGCACCCAAATGTCCATCAACTGAATTTATAAACCAAATGTGGTAGATCCACACCATGAAATATTATTCAGCCAAAAGAAGGAAAGAAGTGATGATACGTGTTGCAACATGGATAAACCATAAAAATATTATGCCAGTGAAAAGCCAGTCATAGAAGACCACATATTGTATGGATCCTTTTATGAGAAAGAATCCTTACATATTGTATGGATCCTTAATGTTCAGAACAGGCAAACCCATAGAGACAGAGACCTTATTGGGCCAGGTGGCAGGGGAATAAAGGCAAAGTGGGGAGAGACTGATAATAAATGGGTAGAGGGTTCCTTTTGGGGTGATAAAAATATTCTAAAATTGGTTCTGGTGATGGCTATAAAGTCTGAAAATACTAAAAACTATTAAATTGTACACTTTAAAAGGGTAAATTGTATGAAATGTGAATTATGTCAACACAGCTGTTATTAAAAATTTTAACAAAGAAAATAAGATCAAATGACTCATTCTAAGATGAGGAAAGAATCAAAATGCCGAAGGTGCAGTAACCATGAAGAGGAACGTGGACGCGGGCATACTAACTTGACTTCTGGCTTCAGGGAAGATGTGTGAGCAGCAACTGATGGGTGAGAGTGGGGCAAACATTGTCCCAGAGTGAGATTAACACAGAGATGTGGTAATTATTTTACTTCTTGAATGGTTTAAAAAAGACAAACAACCCTACAATTTTGAATTTGGGGGCTTCTATTTTTATCTCCTAAACTGATAAAAGAAAACACACTTTAATCCTCAAAGAACAGCCTTAGCAAAGAATCCAATTGCACAATTTAGCAATTCAAACCAAGGAATTCAAAATCAGCTGTGCCTGAGGAGAAGCCAGACTCCATTCTTCTAACTGAGTTGTATGATTTTGAGTAAGTTACTTAACTCCTGGAAGCCCCCTTCCCACATTTCCACAAGAAAGGGGCTTCTCACAGGGCTGTTAGAAAGATTAAGTGTATACAACAAAGCATTGAGCGAAGCCCATGCCTGTCACAGGTACCAATAAGCAGGAACCGTTCTTACAGTTCAGCTTGTCTAGGGCAGCCACCCTGCTAGATCTATAACACGTGCCCCCAGATGTCGGTGTGCTTTGCATACCTCTGTGTTGTCTTGGGGCTCCTAGAACGGACTCCGCACTCTCTGAGCTCCTTCCAAAACTGCGCTCACACGGAAGATTACTGAACAAGAGAGGCTTCACTAAAGGTTCCATGAGGGATGGGGAGGAGGGCGCTTCCATCATACATGCACAACAATATATTACAAGTCCCTATCAGAGTTCAGCCTTCCAAAACACCTCTAGACGGTCTTCCGCCTGTGGCCTCCCCGTCTCTACTCTCCCAGGCCTCTGCCTTACTCACGAGGGGCTGGTGGTAGCAGCTGCCCCAAGAAGGTCACAGGACTAGTGCAGCCACCACCTGCAGCCCAGTGACTGTGAGGCAGGGCAGCCAAGAAGGCAGAAGCAGCAGGACGTGGGCATGAACCGGACATGGACAGCTACGCCTGCGCCCGGTCAGACCCTTATCAGCTCAGCCACCAACTCAGAGACCCAGCCCCACCCCTGGGTCGGCCACAGCTCTGCCCCTCGGCCCCCACAGACCCCCTTCCCAGTCCCTGAGGCCACCTGCTCAGCCCGCATCTTCATGCTTGTGCCTCCCACCCGGCCCACCCCATCCAGCACAAACCCCTGCAGCTCCGATCCCACCTCCTCAGTGAGGGGCTACTGAGCTGGAACCACCACCCCACACCCCTGCACACGTGTGGCACCAACAGCCAGGTGCAGCCCAGGCACAGGCTTGGGGGCTGGCATGGCTGGCAGCTACGTCCTCCGTAAAAGGATAAAAATTAGAAAAACAAATTCCACCCTTTAGTGTAGGAAGTACTCAGTTCTCTTATCTCATTTGACCAAATTACTGCACAGGATTTGAGATGGAGATTCAAATTATAGACTTTCCAGAAAGTTTTAGAATAGTGGATTTAAAAGGGTCTGTAATTATCAGACAACAGAGTGATTCTCAACAGGGGCAATTTTGCCCTCCAGGGGACATTGGGAAATGTCTTGAGACAAATTTAGTTGTCACAGCAGGGGACAAGGGAGCAGAGGAGTGTTACCAGCATCTCGGAATCTCATGAGCGGAGGGCTGGGTCGCAGCTAAACGTCCTACAATGAACAGGACAGTCCCAGCCAAAAAGACTTATCTGTTGCAAAATTTCAACAGTGCTGAGGCTGAGAATCTCTGTAGGAACTAGATTTTAGTCCAACAGATAAAGAATATAAACCACAAAGAAGTGAACTCGACCAGATCAGAGGACAGTTAATGACAGAAGAAAACTCATGCTTAGGTGGTCTGATTCCTTAATTATACTGGTTCCTGTAAAGTTAGAGGATGGAGAAGATAGAGGAAAAACTCTTCTGGCTTGTACTTTTTTGGAAACTTATTCCATTTGGTAGTTATATGTTCTCTATCAGCAGAACCAAGACTTCTCCAAAAAAAGCCTACTCCTAGAAAACCCTTATTTCCAAAACTCACTTCCATTCAGCACTTCGGCTGCCTGCTACTGAGAAACAATTAGGAGGTATAACCAGCAGTCCAATGGACACCTTCAAATATGCAACAACCTATGGAAATACCGAGGATAATGTGACAGAGTAGAGAAAACTGCTCACGAGCCTTAGACAGCTTTCATCTTTTATTACTGTGCAGTGAAAGCTACATAGCTTTCTACCAGGATACAACTGTTCTTTCTGGACTAGAAAACAACCTGAATGTCAAACACATCTTATACTGGGAACTGGGTAGTAAAGAATTTGACCCCAAGAGAGGTCTGGGCTTTGCCGTCAGCTTCTAAGAGAGAATCTCCATCTCTGTTTAGAGTCGGGCTCATCGCACCAGATCTCAGGGTGGAACTGGTCCGATCTGTTGGTCGTAGGGTTGGGTTAGCCATGCCCAAAAGAGATTTAGGAGAGGGACCTTGGGTCATTCAGTATCAGTCCACCCTGATGCTGAGTTCATCCACGTGGACACACTCGATCACACCTATGTTAAGACAGCCCCAACAAAAGCACTGAACAGTGAGGCTCGGTAGCACCTCCCAGGTTGGGAAAGCATGCTGTCCCACATCAGTGCCAGGAGGGAATGCATCCTGCAAACAACCGAAGCTCTGCAACACTCCCGGGCTCGGCCCAGGGCATCTCTTCTTTTGGCTGACATTTAGGTGTAATAAACCATACCTGTAATGGCTTTCAGGAAGTTCCACGAGTCTTCCCATGAAATTATCAAATTTGAGGGTGGTTTGGGGGACTGTGCCCTCAAACTTTTAAGTCTGGCTGAGTCTGGGCAAGAAGGCAGGTTTATTTTCCAGAGCAGTTCTGAATGTCTCTAGCATCTTGCCTTGTGTAGTCACCTCCCCTTCAGTGTGGGTGTGCCCTCTGACTTGCTTCCAACCAACTGAACATGGCAACAGTGACGACATGCATGTCATTATGTGTCCGTGACTGTGGCAGACTGCAATGCCCAATGACATGTGTGTGATTACATGTGCATGACTGCTTAAAGAGTTCAAAGCCCAATGGCATACATGTGATTGCATGTGCATGACTGCTTAAAGAGTTTGATGCCCAATTACATACATGTGATTGATTACATGTACATGACTGCTGTGAAGACTGCAATGCCCAATGGCATGCATGTGATTACACGTGCATGACTGCTTAGAGTTCAGTGCCCAATGGCATGTGTGTGATTCCATATGCATGACTGCTGTGAAGACTGCAATGCCCAATGGCATGCATGTGATTCCGTGTGCATAACTGTTGTAAAGACCGAAATGCCCGTCTTGCTGGAAGACTCCCTTTCCGTAATAGCTGTGAAGAAACAGCCTGCCATGTTAGGCACTGCCTGATGGAGCAGGACACATGGCAAGGAACTGAGGGTGGCCTCTGGCCAACATCCAGCAAGAAACCTACGCTCTCCGTCCACATTCCGCATGGAGTGGCAGCCAACACCACTGGGCTCACACGCAGACCCTCCACCCTCAGCTGCAGGCTCAGTCCACACCCTGAAACAGAGAACCAGGCAAGGCCATGCCTGGACTCCTGGGTCCCGGAAGCTGTGAGATAGTATTTGTGCGTTATTTTAAGCCACTAAAGTTGTAATAAATAGCCAATACAATCAACAAGTGGTGGTATTCTTCAAAAATGCAAACTTCAGTGGGATATTTCTGAAATGAAAATAAGACCAAGTCACCCACTGGCATAAAAAACCTCTCAGTTGGTCTCAGTAGCTACAGAACAAAGCCCCAACACCTCAGCAAGATGAAAGAGGAGCCTTAATCTGACCTCTAGTCTGGTCTGGTCTCTTCACGTGGACCACCTGCCTCACCTCTTTTCTCCCTCCCTCTGAGCTCCAGCCACACAGATCTAAATTCGAATTTTCTCAATAGTTTACTCTCCCTTCCCTGGAGCATCTCAGCCTCTGCCACCATCTGCACTCCTCACCCATTTTCTCTGCACGGGTCTGGGGCCTCCCCAGCCCCCAGAGATCGCGCAGCCCTGCACCGCTCTGTGCACTGGGTCCCCCTGCACCTTCTGGTTCATGTCTGCCTTCCTGCTCATACAGTTCTGGGAGTCCCGGGAGGGAGAAACTGAGTTTTGCTCGTCTGTGCTCACTGCCTGCAATTCTGGCAGAGAAGTGGTCTCAGTAAACTTTTACGAAATGAATGCATGCCAGCACCACTGTATTCACTGGCCATAACTTTTCTGGGAAAGACATTACCATCCACGAGTAACTTCTGTAGCACCAAGTATCACACTGTGCATACTATTAGGAAGACTATGAAACTCTCAGGAGTCTCTAAACATGACATTTAATATCTATCCCGTTTATTTCTCCACATCCTGTTAAAACTGCCGCACAGGCAAAAACAACTCAGTAACTGCTATTTCATTATTAGATATTTACAAAGACTTTAAATTTTAGTTGTATCCTTAAAATGTAAACTTGATGATTTATATCAACCAAAATCAGAAAATATCACAAATTTAAAATAACTCACATTCAAATAAAAATGAGTATTCATGACTTGGTTTACCTAAGCTTTATTTGAAAGAACTTTTAAGCCAATTTTGAATAGAAAAGAGAATAAATTAGTATTCTTTCTTTTTCTATCTTTTAAATATTTATTGAACTTTATGCTTAGAGGAGAAAGAAATGTTACCTTGATTTGCTAAAAGCACCAAAGAATGATAAAAATAACAGTGAATCTTTAAAGATATTCACATAGTTATCTAAAATACCACTTAAACTATTAAAAATTAAATTTAATAAATGTATAGTTCCTTTCATTAGCAAATAAAAAAGTATTTGATTATCAGACTCCAAATTATAAATCAAATGTACTTTTTAAAAGCTGATTTTGACTCTTGGTTATTTTACATGTAACTAAAAGAAAGGAGAGGGGACCCCAAATGGCTAAACTATAAAATAATTTGTGCTAAAACCAATTTTTACATTGGAAATTTCTTGCAGTATTTCACTTCTTCTACAGTTAAGATCACAGATTATTCTTTGGTTTGATGTTTTATTTCATTCAAAGAGCAGATGTTTTAGTGGGAAAGCATTAAAATGAAAGCATGGTTTTGTAACTGTCATATTCATAAACTAACACACACAAAGACATAAGTGTTTACTATTTTACAAGGTAAAAATAACGCGGGCTTACAGTAATTTGGTAGAAGCAGACCTAGTACAATAGTCACAAATACTTTAAGCACAGTCTCTGTACAACACACTACATTTCACCCTGGAGAAGGAATGTTGGCAAAGCTCCCACCACATGGAAACTGCTTTTAAAGCTGCTGGGCCCTGAAATCCTATTCAGCAGTTTGCAATCAACCCACAGCTTTGCTCACTCACCCTCCCACTTGGGGCTCATGCACAGGCATGAACAACTATTGAGAAACACCACAAAAACTTCAAAATAGCTACAACGGTAGGCTCTTTTTCACATATTACTTTAAATATCATTTGTTAAGCTGTGACTCATCTAACGGTTAATAAATGTAGAGGCTATCTCTAATTTTTTGAAAAGTTTCAGCTACCTTGAACAATAATTTTTACAAGCACTTTAGTATAGTTTATTGCACAACTGTACAATCCATACAGGTAAGAACAGGGTGCTGGAAACGTCGTACACCATGTTATTAATTTTCAACCACTGAGTTTTGACGAATTAGCACCTACAAGGCAACACCAGCAACTCTGTGTGATTGTTTAAAGTCACTTCAGACAGAGTCTGATATGTACACCACCAGACAAAATCTACTTGTGAGACTAATCCTCCCCAGCACAGTCTCCCAAATATGCACTTACAGTTCTCTATTGTTCTAGCTCTGCAATGCTATTTCCTCATTTTTCATAGCTTAAATTTAAAAAGCAATGCTATGAACTAAAAATAGTAATACGTATAAAAATTTAAAACTCAAGGAAATGAAAATTATGGCTTTTACTATATTTTGTGCCACCTCAAAATAAGTGTTAGTGACTACTTTTCATGTTAAATTTAAAGCCTAAGTTTTAAAACTTTCCTTGGAACTTATTTTGCTCATACCAATACAAATCAAGAGTTCTTATAAAGTAGCAAAGTTGAAATATGATATTTTAAACTCACATGAGACAGGATCTTGAGTCTTTCTTTTAACTATTTATACTACAGGTATCCTAAGACAATTTCAAGTGCATACAAGTACCTTTGTTCAAGGTATGTAATTAAGAAACTGAATTGTCCACATTGCTTGAATTTTTTATTAAAAACAAAAACTATCTTCTGAAACTGTTTTTCAGAATGTCACTGATACATAAAAACTTTTAGCATCTAATTAAAGATCACTAAGGGTTAAATACTTGTTCTCTGGCCCCTACTGCGAACACCCTGCCAAAAAGTCCTCTAAGCTTTTAAATATTGCTTCGATGATCTGGGTTTTTATTTCCAGGGAAAAAAGAATACCACCCCACAGTCAGCAGGCCACTAGCGTAATAACTTCCAGTCACCTTAATTTTTGTTAAAATGAAGACTCTGCGGTGTACACTTCTCCTGTTACTGTTTGTGCCTCTGATAAAGCCAGCACCACCAACTCCGCAGGACTCACGCATCAGCTATGATCATGGGACAGATAATTCTGAAGAAACCTTATTTACCCAAGATTATGAGGATAAGTACCTGGATGAAAAAAATATTAAGGTACCTTATTTATACTCTAAATTTAACTTCTAAAATAGTCTAGTCCATTAAATGCATGTTTTTGTTTTTTCTAAATGTGTCTGATAAAGGGACAGAAAAAGCACTTTAAGTGATTCAAAGTAATTCAAAACGTGTCCCTAAGATTATATTTTTAAGGTATGCATGCCTCCTAAAAAAATAAACAGTACCTATGGTAATCAAACAGTATCTATAGTAACCAACACATAAAATGTAAGGAAAACTAAACTTTACTGACCAGCTGAGATTTATATGTTAAGTACTGTCACATGATGCCCTATATTTGAATATTATATTGCCTCCAAACAAAATAGGAGAAATGTGTAATAGGAGAAATAAATATGGATTACCAGCTTAAGGTTTATTATTTTAGGAAGTAGTGGTTTAAGAAAATAAATAGAAGAGTACTGGTGACTTTGATTTGTATAGAATTCCACAATAATTTATATGTCAACTATACACAGTACCCAAAAATGAAAAACTACTTAATATGGGGCTTTCTTTTTCAGTCAGTTTCAACAATTTAGACTGTCAATTTGTACCAAGTATCTATAACTGTCATTGAGTTAATACTGTACGAAATCTTTCATACAGTACTTGTATGGGATAAGCAATTACTTGTGGTTTTCTTGGCACATAGAAAAGAACACTGGGTAAGGAAGAAGTTCATGCAGCGAATAAATGTCTGTTGCCTGCCTACTGTGTGTGACACACTACACTCAATGGAAAAATTGAGAAATGCAGCCAAATATATAACAATGTGGACTGCTTCAAAGTTTGACTCCACTATAAGCAAGATAGCAAAGATTTTAAGAGTGGCCAGTTATAACTGCCTCTTTCTCTCTCTTACTTTCTTCTTCCCTCTCTCCATCATTCCCTCCTTTTTTCTAGTCCACATGAGGGTTAATTAACATGCTAATATTATTCTTCCCCAACACTAAGACAAAAAGTAGGTATCACTAGTCATAGCTTCAAATAAAAAAAAAATAGGACCATCATAATAATAAGCTATTGGCTCATATGGCTGATTTGACTACGGTATATCCACCAGCTAAAAGAATACTTTCAGGGAAGCTGGGATGGCTCAGCGGGTTAAGCGCTTGCTTTGCAGCCCCGAAACCCCAGGATTGAATCCCGGCCCCGGCCCAGGTGGACCCATATGCTGAACTGGGCTGTGCTAGCTCCCGGCCCAGTTCCTGCCCTATGCAGCCCTGCGCCCACCTGTGAAGTGAAACTATATGGAAAACGAATGCTGTCAACTATGGAGACTGCTCTGGGCCCTCCCCATTCTCTCTGTCTCTCTGTCAAAAAACAATAAAAATAAATCTTAAAAAAAAAAAAGAATACTTTCAAAATTCCCTGGTCCTGAAAAGGTAGTAAGTAAAATAAGTTCTGTTTCTTTTCTTTGCGTTGCTTTTGAAGTCTATCTTAATATAAATGCAGGAACTACAACATTTGTGAAATGGAGTAGAATTCAACAGCACTCAATATACAAACACAGAGTGGAAGAAACTGTTAAGCAGAACACACAAGAGAGAATAAAGGGGTCAAGGCCGAGACTAAAGGTGGAGAATGCTTCCAGATGGTAGAGAGACCAGGACCCCACATACTACACTCTATTCTAATGGCAGGAAACGTTCTCTCCCAGAATGTGAGAGAGTAAATTACAAAGATCCCAGTTCCCCTAGAGCTAATAGTCTGGACCAGTGGTTGGGCGGTGGTGGGTAGGCTGGAAATACAGGGACTCCAAGGGCCAGGACTTAATGGAGGCATGTCAGTAAGTAAGGGTCAGTTCCAGAAGAGACAAAGAGCTTCCTCAGTGCCTCCCATGCATAATGTGACTGGTGCTTTAGTTCCGTTCAACATGGTAGAACATGGTATCATGTTCAAATGAGAACCATAAAGAATAATTGAAAGAGCTACTTTACATAAAAATAATCTTAAGAAACTATCTTTATTTTAGGTTTCACCCCCGTAAAACTTTAATTCCAACTCAGAGAACTCTCTCCCAGCTCCCATTTGGAATTTTAATACGTTCAACATTTTGGAAGCACTGGGTTTGGTTTTCGGAAATATAAAAATAAAAAAGACCTGATTCTTCTACACAAGAAGTTCACTGTATGGTGTAAAACCAAGCTAACCAAATATTCACATTATAATTTAATAAATGATGAAACAGAATTATGTGTAAAATCCTAACAAAAGACAAAAGGAATGCCATCAACTGTGACTATGAGAAGGCAGATTTTTGTCTGTGATTCCCTCAGTTTTATAATCAAAATTAAGACTTTATCAAACCTGATAATAAATTTTTATTTTTCTAACAGGAAAAAGAAACTATGATAACATTTGATGAGAAAAGTCTTCAATTTCAAAAAGATCAGATTTTAACACCAGCACCCCCTATGAAAGAAAATGATGGTAAGTATGAATAAGCTATTATCTCATTTTTAAAAGGAGCTTTAGAAAACAGTTTAGAATGGAACTTTACTGTTTACAGTACTCAAAAATTGCCTCAGATATAGTAAATCCAAACACTGGAATTTGATCTCGTAAATAAAGTTAAACAGGTATATTAGGAGGACACATCATTTCTGTCCCACGTTATGAATGAGCAACATGGAAGAGAAACATTCAAGAACAACCAAAGCTTAGTCTAAGTTTAGCCTCTAAAAAGTGTGTCTTTCTATCTATAGAAATCAATTCAAGAAATAATTATTAAACACTGATTATTTTCAAACAGTCTCTGATGATGGTTTGATGTGATTTTTTAAACTTCACGATGGTGCTCAAGTGATACTCATAATAAGTTACATGAAATATTCAACACGTTACTATAAAATAGGCCTCGTGTTAAAAATTTTTGCCCAATTACAAGCTAATATAAGTGTTCTGAGCATGTTTAAGGTAGGTTAGGCTAAGGTACCATGTTTAGTAGGTCAGGCATATTAAATGCATTTTTAACTTCGATATTTGCAACTGGTGATGGTTTACCAGGATGTAACCCCATCATAATCTGAGGACTGTATGTCTTATCCATCTGAGGATAAGGTAAATGAAATACAATTTTTGCCTTCAAGAAACTCACAGAAGAGGAAGAGATGGCTATACAGATTGTTCCCAACTTACATTTTTTTACTTATGATGGTACAAAAGCAATACACCTTTACTAGAAACTGACAAGGCTAAGGCACGGTTTCCTGGACTACAAGCCTGTACCATATGTTACCACATAAAACAAGCACAACAGAAAATGATGCAATCGAGAGACATGGAAAACACAAGATGTATAACATCCCCCAGCATACTGCTTTATACCAAACTTTTTTTTAATAAGGAGAAAGAGTACATGCTCTAAAACAGTGATAAAAAGTACAGTGTAGTATTTACATATACCAGTAACAGTCATTCATTATTATTCTCGTCTTATGGACTGTACATATTGTATGTACTCTATTTTCATACTGGCAGCTCAGTTGGTCTGTTTAGATCAGCATCACCACAAACATGGCGAGTACTGATTGTGCTACAACATTATGAAGGTTATGATGTCACTAGGCAATTTTTCAGCTCCATTATAATCTTATGGGACTACCTTCATATATGTGGTCCATCACTGTCCGAAATGGTGGTATAAGTAATTATAATATACATTTCAATTAAAATAACAGAAAATATGTAAACAAGCCACAAGGTACTACTTCATAGTTCCTATCTATTTGGTTTATTCTTGCTCATATCACAGAACATTGTTTCACATGACAACATAAAAAAAAAAATCACACACTAATTTCTATATTGCTACAATAAAAGTAAAATGGACCTACACAGATAACACAGCTTAAGAAAACTGAAAAGTATCATGGTAAAAACAGATGAACAAATTATCCATTGCTCTTGGATAGGAAGACTCATGTCATAAAAACATCAGCTCTCCCTAAATTTATAATAATAAATATACACACAAATACACATACATATATTTCTGTATTCTCTCTGCTGAAAAAGCCTAGAAGCAATGAGATCCCAGTAGCAATGAGCATATCCACACCCAAATCTTGGATTCTAAATACCACTCTCTACTACAAGTAACCAGTACTCGTTGAAGAAATAGGCTAGGGGTAGGGAAAGCAAGATCAGTCTGAAACATCTTACGAAGGCAGAAAATAAAGTTCTCAAAGAATAATGGAGACAACTTTTAAAGAATTAATCAAAATATAAGAAATACATAGGTATACATTTGCAAAAGATGTATAAAACCTATACATTGAAATCTAGGTAATAATGCTGAGAGAAATTAAAAAGACCTGAGCATATAAATGGATATACATATATTTTTTCTGGTTGTCTGGAAAAAATCCAGCCATAAATGCCTCTATTTTTCATATTACATGGCTGGTACTTTCCGGAGAGCCCTCATACATATTGTGTTCAAGGATGAGAAAACTCAAATGCCATTAAGATGTCAATTTTTTTCAAATTTATCTGCAGATTCAATGCAATCCCAATTAACTGGCTTTTTAAAATTAACAAGATGATTCCAAAATTTATGTAGAAATACAAAGAACCTATAAAAGACATAACAATGCTGAAAAATAATAAAGTTGGGGGATTTATACTACCTAATATCAAGACTTATTATAAAGGCATAGGCACCAAGGTATTATGGTATTAGCATAAAAATAAACAAATGGATCAATGGAACAAAATAGAGTCCAGAAATACGTACACAACATGGCGAACTTATTTTTTACAATGGTACCAATGCAATTCAATGGAGATAAGATAATCTTTTCAAAAAATGGTGCTGAAAGAACCAAACAAACAGTTATAGAAAAAGAAATATTCTGAGCTTTCCTGACACCATATATAAAAATTAACTCAAAAAAGACCCTGGATCTAAATACAAAGAGCTTAAATTATACAACCTTTAAAAGAAAACAGAAGAAAAACTTAGTGGTTAAGCAAAAATTTCTTAAATATGATACAAAAATGAACTATAAAGAAATCAATTGTTCTTTGTTAAAATTTAAAATGTTTGCCTTCAAAAGACATTCATAGGAAAATGAAAAGACAAGTCACAGACTGGAGGAAAACATCTGCAAAACATAAATCTGATAAATGGCATTATCTATGATATAGTCTTTTAATTCTAAAATAATATTAAAAAGCCATGTAAAAAAACAAGCAAGCGATATGAACAGAAACTTGACCAAAGAAAATATGTGGACAGCAAATTATATAAAAAGATGCTCAGCATCATCAGTCATTAGAAAAATGCAAATTAAAATACAAAATACCACAACACAATTTACAATGGCTAAATTGACAAAGTCCGACTGTACCAAGTGTTGGTGAGCATATGGAGCAAATGAAACTCTCATGCAGTGCTGATGGGATTATAAATTATAACAACTTTGGAAAGCAGTTTGGAACTTTCTTCAAAAGGTACATATTCCTATCTAGCCATTCTACTCTTAGATATTTTACCCCAGAAAATGAACACATTATGTCCATACAACTTGTGCATAAATGCTGTTAGCAGCTTTCTTTAAATAGCCAAAGATTGGAAACAACTGAAATGTCTATAAGAGATGACTGTACAAATTGTGTATATTGACACAATGGAATACAATTCGGTAATAAGAAACGCACTACTGATACAAGCAACAACAGATGAATCTCAAAATACGCAAAGTGAAAAGAAGCCAGACAAAAGTACTGCATGATTCTTTTGATGTAAAATTCTTTAAAATGCAAACAAATGTATGAGGACAGAAAGCAGATCAGTGGCTGTTGGGGGACAAGATTGGGAGGGAGAGTATGAGGAAGTTCTGGGGTGATAGTTATGTTAATTAGTTCAATTGTGGTACTGGTTTCATGGGTATATACATGTTAAAAGCTTATACAAGTTAAATATGTGTGATTTATTGTTTCTCATTTAACCATAAAAAACCTGTGGCAGGATTAAAAAAAAAAAAGACCCTAAAAGAGCGCTCATTGGCTAATCTGTGATAATTGACTATAAAAATACATATGAGGGTAGTGTATTATGACCCATGGACTAAGGATTCATAAGTTCATACTGGCAGAAATAAATAAGAAGTGACTGGTCCACCCTACACCAGAATGCCAATGAACAAGTGCAGAAAGAATGATGGAATTAAAACATCATTATTTGGCAACTATCTAGTGATAGATAAACAATTCAGGTAAGAATTAATGGATGATAAAACTAGTGGGTGAAAGTTTAATGACAAACCAGCTGTTTAAAATCTCAAAGTACTTCTCTGGAAGATACTTATTAATTACAAAGAGAAAAATACTTACTTTACAGACAGAGAAACATGGTGGACACCCAATGAACCAAGTGAACAAAGACAGCATTATCAAGAATAAGACAAATAGGTACCGTGTGTTCCTTGATACATGGCCTTGAGGACCCAAGATCATTTCCATGGTATTCCTGTCAAAAACGGGGAACCTCAGGCAAACCTCAATTAAAAGACATTCTGCAAAAGAAATGCCCTAAAAAATAATTTCTTTTTTTAAGGATTTATTTTTAATAGTCCTTTGTTTGTTTGTTTGTTTGTTTTTGACAGAGAGAGACAGACAGAGACAGAGAGAATGGAGAGGGTCCAGAGCAGTCTCCATAGTCGACAGCATTAGTTTTCCATATAGTTTCACTCCACAGGTGGGCACAGGGCTGCACAGGGCAGGAACTGGGCCGGGAGCCTCCCACATAGGCCCTGGCAAGAACTGAACTGGGGGCACACCCCAGCTCAGCATGTGGGTCCATATGGGCTGGCCCACGATTCGATCTTTGGGCTCTGGGGCTGCAAAGCAAGCGCTTAACCCGCTGAGCCATCCCAGTTTCCCCCCAAAAATTTCTTTAAATTAAAAAATTTTCAGAAAAGTAAAAGGTATGAAAAATAAAGACTAAGAAACTGTTCCAAGTTGAAAGAGACAAAAGAGGCATAACAATTGCTGTGAATGACAGCAGAGTGAAATGGAATCCCAGGAGTGCCCACAGTGACTCTAATTTTCAAGTTAGGGGTTTGCTTATCTAACTAGTGGTTTCTAAATGCTTTAACTGTTCCCAATCTGAAATGTGTTTGTGCCACACCAAGTGATTAATCAAACTGGTGTTTACCTTAAGTCCTGCTTTATGAATTTTTTTGGTATTGAAATGAGAAAATATAATTGGCAATCAATTCAGCAATTAAGGGTTCTATGCTACAACAGAATAAAAGAGGCTGTGGATTACAAAATCTAAAACAAAATTCTGGTGAATTATCAGTGACAATACAGTCACTAGCTTTCGTAACTATGATATCTTTCCCGCTATCACCTATAATTCTGTAAAATATATTCTCAAAGTAGTAATGACGTTCACGATAGCAATAATTTTACCACTAGAGGCCAAATATTTTTAAACTACTGTCTCCATTTTTATGATTGTTTCCCAATTTAGAAATGCCCACGTGCCTGCTGTGTGTTTGTTTAAGTGGCTCTGTCTACTGTGAAGAAGTCGACATTGACACCGTGCCGCCCTTGCCAAAGGAATCCGCGTATCTTTATGCTCGATTCAACAGAATTAAAAGGCTGACTGCCAAGGACTTCGCAGAAATACGTAAGTTAGCTTTAAGTAGGTATCAGTATTAACTCCTGTTAGAGCCTAACTCATGTAAATACAAGGCTCTAGGCACCTGTGGCTTGTCAGCTTTAGGACAGTCACTGTGGGAGTACTTAAGGAGTCACCACACCACATTTCACGTAAGCCCCACTGGTTTACTGGTGAACGTCCTCTCCACTCAGAAATCCTGACCTCTTTACTGGTGACTCTGGTGTCTATATTGACGGCCCATCATATAACTATGTCTTCTCAACCCCAATACTCCAAGACCCATTGCCTCAGCCAGTTAGCAGCACCAACATAATCAGGATACTTCCCCAATCCCGATGTTTTATTTTCTACCCTCACTATGAAAGCACAGAAACAGCGCCGATGGCTGTTGAATTCAATGTTAATGTGTCAGCAATTTATACTAAATAAGTTATACTTAAAAAGGAACACACATAAAGTTATGCACTGATTAGCTGATGAAAATGTATGACCAGAGGCTCGAAGGCACCTAGACCTGTGTTTCCACAGGAGCAATGGTTCCGTTTTTACTAACTCAGTGCTTGCAGCAATTTTATAGACTTGACTATCTCTAATAATGACACGGGACTATATTTTCTAACAGTCCCAGGACAGGCAAAAGTGATGCATGCACACACACACACACACACACACACACACTGAATTTCTCTCTTGGTCTGCATTACTTTAACAAATTAGGGAACATTTTTGCCTATGGTTGTTAAGCAGTAAGGCAGAGAGATCAAGATAATATACCCACAATGATAATGCAACACACGAGTAAAAAATCCAAAAATATTTACATGATTTTAGTTAATCACATATACTGCTTACTTTCCATGATTTGCAACAAAAATTTCTTTCATACTGTCTGAGGACCCTGAGAAGTCAAACAGAGAAGGATTAAAAGACACTATTAACCTTAAATTTCCTTCCCAACCTGAGATTCCAGAATGCCAATGAGAAAGGCCATCAATCAGGGTCAAGCTTAGAATAGATGCTCAGCATTCATTCAACAAAAGTTTCTGAGCTACTTACCAACTGAAGACACTCTACTAGGCCCCAACAATAAAAGACGTTTGAATGGCCTGTTACACAAATGTTTTTCTTCAGTCCAGACAAATGACAGTTTAACTTATTTTTGTATACTTTCTGTGTTTTTGTGTATTTTCCCTTCAAGCTAACTTAAGAAGACTCGATTTTACGGGAAACCTGATTGAAGAAATAGAAGATGGTACTTTTTCAAAACTTTCTCTGTTAGAAGAACTTACACTGGCTGAAAATCAACTACTGAAACTTCCAGCTCTTCCTCCCAAGCTTACTTTATTTAATGCAAAATACAACAAACTCAAGAGTAAAGGAATCAAAGCAAATGCATTCAAAGTAAGTATTTTAGAGTATGCCTGAGTACAGTATCAGTTTTATATAGCAAATGATAGCATGATAAAAGAAAGAGAAACTCTGGTCGAGAATTTGGTTTTATGTTTTAAAACTACTTCAACTTAATAAGTGAAGACATTGTTTACATAATAGATAGCCATACTATTAGGCTTATGCCTGTATCTCACTTAAAATTATGTATCTTTTATCTTGTTTCATGGACTACATTGTGTTCCATATTTCCCTATTTCAGACAGCAAATATTTATTTGTACAGATATGGTTCACACCCTTGTGGCACCAAGACTAAGTTTTCCTGTGTTTCTTTTTCCTTACAATATTAGCAATTTACAACTGCCAGAAAGAAAAAAAAAATTCTAGAAGTAAACACTGAGTTTTACTTTTACTATTAGACTATAAAATTCTGTAGGTTGACTTTCTTTGGAATTCCATGATGGCATCTAATACAAAATTTTGTATGTAGTAAAAATTAAACACATTTCTTAATTTACAAAGGGTGGTCAAGAAATCTTCAGAACGGGGGCTGGAGGGTATCAGAGAGGTGGGAGTACTAGTGCACACAGTTTGATTGTGACATATTGTTACGTAGTCCATATGCCAAATTTCAGCCTACTTGCGTCCGTGTTCTTTCAGATATTGCCAAAGAAGCACGTCAGATGTGAAGAAAATCCAAGTGTGGATAAAATAGAAATTTGTACCATCATTAACTTCCTCACAAAACAAAGAAAACATCTCAAACCATTTGGGGAGAGATGTTGGTGGTTTACAGGGACTGTTGCCCTGGGAAATCCATGGTTTATAAATGGCACAGCCTTTTCAAGCAAAGCAGAGAGTCGACTGAAGACCACCTCTGTCCAGGATGCCCAGTTAAGGCCACTTCCTCAGACACTGTCAAAATACTTGAAACTTGTAGCGGAAGACACCAGATTGAATAAAAAGCAGCTTGCAGAAATGGTTGGAGTATCACCTACGACCATTCTGAATATTCTTCATCAGCATCTAAGGATGTCAAGATGAGTACTGAGAATGCTCATGTGGCTTCCAAAACAACAGTATGTCGAGTATTCATGACAGTTTTGGGACCTCTCCAAAGACAACAGAGATGAAGTTTTAAACCGATTGTCACTGAAGATGAAACTTGGGTTCCTCATGATGAGCCCAAGTCAAAGCAGGAGTCCATGAAGTGACATGAAAAGGGCACGTCACCCCCTAAGAAATTCAAGGTGTCACAATCAGCTGGAAAGATCATGGCCACTGTTTTTTGGGATATGGAAGGTATCCTGCTGAAATATTGTAAGAATAAGGGTATCATAATAACTGGAGAGTACTATGCCAGTCTGCTGAAACAGAAGAATCTGTGAAGGAGAAAAGAAGAGGAAAATAGGCCAAAGGGGTACTGCTTTTGGACAACACGCCCATGTATTAGAGCAATGTCGCGTTTGCTGCTCTTCACGACTATGGCTTCCAAACGTTAAACCACCCTCTCTACAGTCCAGAACTGGCTCTGTCTCATTATGATTTGTTCCCAAATATGAAAAAAACAGCTTTGAAGGAAGAAATTTATAGATGATGCAGAGGTTAAAGCTGCAACTTCAGGTCGAAAATAAAACTTTTTTTTCAAGGGTATAAACTTATTGAAAGATCTGAAAGTGTATTTGAGTTAAGGGTGAATGTATTAAAAAGGAAAAATATTAGTCTTTTTACTCTATTCCCCTTCATTCTGCAAATTTCTTGACCACCCCTCGTAGTAATTCAAGAAAATGTATGTACAGGGGAAAGCAAAGGTGATCTACTCTCATTTAGGTAGCCAGGCTGTCTCAAAATGCAGTCTGTGGAGAAGTAATCACCTCAGGCCAGGAATTCCATAGCTCTGATATACTCCTTCAGTTCTGGAAGGTACCTCAGATAAAAGGATCCAGACTGTGGGCAATAGACAACTTCATTTAAATGGAAGATTTGTAGCTTCCAATGATAAACACCTAACACTATCAAATATTATCATAAAGTTAACACAAATGTACAATCTGTCCACAAACATACAATCCAGCAGAAAATGTAAAACTATTTTTTCTTTTCTTTTTGTCTATAATTAAAGAATCATTTTTCAAATTTAAGGACATTCTCGTGACACATCAAAGTGTCTCAGAATTTAAGGGACACTTAGGGGACTTTTAAAAACTGGACTCACTTAAAAACAAACAAACTGTCATTTGAAATATGTAATTTGAGCTGGTAAGCCTTTTAATAACTGGCATGTTGAAGACCCACAGGAGCTGATCAACACTTCAAAAAAGGGATGTCTGAATATTTTGGAATTTGCACATGCATAGCAGAAGGGATTCATGACAAGTTGGCATGGAAATGATAAACTAAGCTACTTTGTAGTTTTGCTTAATGCCTTGGGCTGCAAAGCCATGGGTAAAATCAGGTAACCCTCACCCAAGCTTGTGCAACCTGTGGCCAGAATATGACCCAGGATGGCTTTGAATTTGGCCGAACACAAACTCGTAAACTTTCTTAAAACATTATGAGATTTTTTATTTTTTATTTTAGCTTATCAGCTATTATTAGTGTTAGTGTATTTTATGCGTGGCTCAAGATAATTCTTCTTGCAATGTAGCCCAGGGAAGCCAAAAGATTGGATACTACTGCTCTAACCCAGCTAAAGAGGCCCATTGGGGAAGGTAGGAGTTCGGGGCCCATATGGTAGAATGGATAGGAAAGGATTATAATAACAGCAAATCAATTTTTAAAAATTAGCAACTTCTGCCACAGGATGCAATCAAAGCTAAGGTAAAAGATTAATGTCAGAAGAAACTACATCCTGAAGTCATATTATAAAATTATCCACAGTAATAGATTATTGATCATGAAGAGTAACTCAACATGAAACTGTTAGGGGGAAAAATCATACCTAGAAAAGTATTTAATAAATTGCTTTGGGAAACATCTTACTAACAAGCACACACATCTCTTGGGAGTATTCATTTTGCTACAAACTGGAGCTAAAATGGGCTGTTCTGGAGGGTCTAAAGAAGTTATAGCAGCTCCAGCATCCAAATTCAATCTGCATAGGGACTGACCTCAGTAGCTGCTGCTCAGATCAACTCAAAGGGCCCCAGAGATGGCATGAGGGTGGAGGCCAAGCACAGCGGGGTGTTCAGAGATCAGATATGTGCACAGAAATGTGGGCATGCAGGGCTATACTGCCCTTCGTAAAGGACCAAAGTGTACCATGTGTGAAATCAAAGAATCCCCAAAGCCAAAATACTATCACAGTAATAATTATATGCATAATATTAATATGTGTCTATATCAGTACTTATGTACAGCAGACTGTCAGTTAACTGGCCCCCATAGGGACTGGTAGGTGCTGAATAAATGTAGTATTTCTTCCATTATTTTGCCAGTTGCTTGAATTCTGGTTAACGGGGAGTCTATATATAAATGTGTGTGTACATACATAAGGGCTGTCCGGAAAAAATCCAGCCATAATCCCTCTATGTTTCATAGTACACGGCCGGACACTTTCTGGACAGCCCTCGTAGGCGTGTGCAGAGTGTGAATCCTGAGAAGAAATGCGTAAAATGTAGCACTAGTGCTTTTTCCTTACAGAAACTGAATAACCTGTCCTTCCTCTACCTGGACCACAACGAGCTGGAGTCTGTGCCTCTGAATTTACCAGAAAGTCTACGTGTGATACATCTTCAGGTATGGCTGCTCCTCTCACAGGGTCAGTCTCTGACTCCTTAGTAACTCACACTGCCAGGTACTTTGCCTATCACAAGCATTCCGACTGAGTGCAGTCTCTTGCCCCGAGCCCTGGTTCTGTCCGGGGCACTGGGACAGGACCAGCAACACCAGGGGGGACGGTCTGCTCTCAGAGTGGGTTTGTCCCCCACTGGGCACTCAGTATCTCCTACTTAACCTGGCACGTGGATTTGAAGTTAGGGCACACTGGGAGCTTTGGTTCCTGGTTCTTTCTCTAAATAGCAGTAAACATTTGCTTTTGGAGACTTTCCAACTGACTTTATTGTCCAGCATCAACTTAAGGTAATAGAAAAGTGAAAAGGGAATAAAAATAAACTAGGTCTGTCAGTATCACAAGAATTCCTACTTGTCTTTACTTCTTTAGAGAGTATTTAAGGACACAGTATGCATTCTGAGGTGACACTGTAGAATATGATACTTTCTTCAGCTAGTATAAGCTTATTTATACTCAAAATTTTCTATTACATAGATATGACTCTGAGTAGCAGTAAGTAGTCTGTTCTTCCAGTCATCCAGTAGACTTAAAAAAAAGGCTCAAACTGCACAGAGAGGATTTTATCACCATGAGCACACACAGTGTGTGCAATAGTTTTTTTTTAATTGCTTTTTAGATAAAATATTCTGTGAGATCCCATTACATAGCATACAGAAGGTTGATTTCAGATATTTGAACAATTTTTCCCTTTTATTTTCCAGTTTAACAAGATAACTTCAATTACAGATGATACATTCTGCAAGGCTAATGACACCCGATACATTCGGAACCACATAGAAGAGATACGCTTGGAGGGAAATCCCATCATCCTGGGAAAGCATCCTAACAGTTTTATCTGCTTAAAAACATTACCTGTAGGGTCATACTTTTAACCACTATAATCTGTTTCAACAATGTCTAAGAAGCATAAATACTTGTTTAACGTTAACTTTGTATCACACTATGAAGAAATTTTAAGTTTTAAGCTCACATGTTAACAACAAGTAAAAAGTAAGATCAGATCTCTAAATTAAAAACAAAGTAATGTGAAAAATATTTAAATGGCATTACAAAATCCTTGTTGTTTATAGTAGAGTGCCACTTAAAAGGTATGTTTTTATATAAATACCCAAATTTAAGAAGCGTTATTTCTATTGCTAATGAAGTGAGAGGTTAAGTCCAAGAAACTTTCAACTGTTTGTCTTATTTGGCCTTTACTGGACCCTGAAAGTATTTAAGGCTAATGTGCCAAAAACTTCGAAAAGATAAATATTTCAAATGATCCCATTTTTCTTTTATGATTCATACGTTATTCATTATGAAGTGGAAACTCTGTTTTCTTTCTATTAAGGCAGCTCTTATAGCTTTACTTAGCCTGAGAAATAGAGCATATAGTCTCATAAGCAAAACTTTCCAAATGAAACATGATTTTACTCTCTGATACAGAAGTAATATAGTAATGTTCAAACTTTTACTGCTTTGTAGTCACACAGTTAAAGGCTTTAATAAAATAGTACAAAATTTTCTTTTATCTTAATATAAACATTCTAAATCTAGTATGAAACATTTTAAGAAGTTAAGCAGACAAAAAGCAGTATGCTTATTAAAAAAAAAACCAAAAAACCTGAAAGTCCATTTGATTTCTGAGAAAATAGCCATAAAGTTCTATATTGTAAAGGCTTGCAAATATGATACTGAAAAATATTATTTTTTACACTACAGCAATGAAGCTCTCATCAATAAAGTTGTCTGAATGTAAGTCAAGAAAACAAAATGATTTCTGTGCTGTTATTACACACCACCTCCCACTCACCCAGATCACATCTATGTTAATAAAAACAGACTATATATTATCAACAAGAAAGCTTCAGAGCATGTTTTCTAAAGATCCCTCATTAACGAACACATGTAACAGTGAGTATTCAGCTTTACTCTGACATTGAGGATTTAGGATTGCAGAATGGTGCCAGATTAAAGTTCCTAAAATAAATTTCCACTTGCCCCCAGTGAAACTTTTTCATTAAATGATCTGTGATCTCTTAAGGCCCCATAACACTTACTAACTCATTCACTTACTTTATTTTGGTAACATATAACCATAAATATTGTACTGCTTTCTCATTATTTTGTGTGCATGCCTCTATTTCTCCCTGACCGAAAGCTCAGAGTACACTGAACATATCCAATATTCCCTTTATACTTTCAAAGTGTCTAGCATAATAGTGGGCACATCTGAATTGAATATAAAACAGTTAGTACAAAATAAAATCCATTTAAACAGAAGGACTCTGTTTTATTTGGAAAAATAACACAATTCTGACTAAATCAATGGAGATAAACTGTCATTGTAACTGGGATAATGAACTTGATAAAGAGCACTGAGGGGTGAGACCAAAATGGGAGAAAATGGTCAGAAACTCCTGCCATACTTTCAGAAGTCAGATAGGTAATGTGTCTACATGGTCTTTGTAGTATAACTTAACTTAAAACTCATAAAATAAATCAAATTTTAGAAAATTTAAAAGCCAGTGGTTTAGATAAAATAATAATTAGGAAAGAGCATTGGTAAAAACTCTGAATTACAGAATTATCATTAAAAAATAATATTGAGACTTCTATATAAAAAGAAGACATGAACATGGATACCTGACAAACTTATATACACCCAAACAGTCACAAATAAAATAATGAGAGAGTAAAAATATGCTGATCTCATTATCTTAAATAGATACTGCTCCATTCTTGGCACTCATTAAAGAAATTGAGGCTTAAAATTAAAAATATATTTCCCTTACCAACTTTTCTGAAAGAAACTATAGAAGGCATGCATAAATAGAACGACATCCTTGATCATAGTTGAGGACTGAATAGTTAATATGTCAATACTACCCAAAGCAATCAAGAGATTCAGTGCAATCCCGATCAAAGTCCCAATAACATTTTTCAAAGAAATAGAAACACCCATCCTAAAATTCAAATGGAATCTCAAAAAACTCCAAATAGCCAAAACAAACTTGAAAAGAACACAATCTCCTTTCAAAATGTAACTATAAAACTACACTAATCAAAACTATGGTACTGGTATGAGGCCAGACATACAGATCAGTGGAATAGAAGAGACAGTCCAGAACAAACCTTCACGTATATGGTCAAATGATATTCGACAAAGGTGCTAAGATAAAAAGGAGCGTCTCTTCAACAAACAGTGCTGGAGCACTGCATGTGCTCGGGCAAAAGAACGAAGCTGGATCCTTAGCTTACAAACTGGATCAAGCACCTAAATTTAAGAGGCAAACTATAAAACTTTTAGGGAAACAAAAAGAGAAATACCTTTATGACATTAAATTTTGCAATGACTTTTTTGGCTATGACATCAAAAGCACAACCAGCAAAAGAAAAAATGAATTGGCTTCATCAAAATTAAAAACTTTTGTGCATCAAAAGACGTTATCAAGAGAACGAAAAGAGAATCCAGAGAATGGGATTTTTGCCAATTATATATTAGATAATGGGTGAATATCTAGAATGTATAAAGAACTCAACTACAACTACAACTCAACAACAAAAAAGCCGCAAACAACCTGAACCAATGGGCAAAGGGCTTGAATAGACAATTCTCTGGAGAATATATACAAATAGCCAATGAGCACATGAAAATATGCTCAACATCACTGATCATTAAGAAATGCAAATCAAAATGACAATAAGAATACCACTTCAAGGGAAAGTGGGGATGGCTCAGTGGGTTAAGTGCTTTCTTTGCAGCCCCCTGGGAACAAGGATCAAATCCTGGCCCTGGACCGTGTGGACCCATATGCTGAACTGGGGTGTGCTTCCCATGTAGGAGGCCCCCAGTTCAGTTCTCACCCCCTGGTTCAGCCCCTGGCTCGAGGGGGCATGCCTCTGGCCACCACCCACCTGTGTGGAACAAAACCATGTTGAAAACTGATGATGTACAACTATGCAGACTGCTCTGGGCCCTCCCCCTTCTCTCTGTCTCTGTCAAAAACAATAAAATAAATCTTAAAAAAATAAAAGAATACCACTTCATACTCATTAGGTTGGCTATCACAAAAAAATAAAAAATACATCCAAAATAACAAATGTTGGCCAGCATGTGGAGAAAATGGAGAAAATGGAAGCCTTGTGCATTGCAGTTGGGAATGTAAAATGGTGTGGCTGCTGTGGAAAACAATATGAAGTTCTTTAAAAAATTAAACACAGAATTACCATATTATCTAGCAATTCCACTTGCAGGTATATATACTTAAGAGAACTGAAAGCAGGGACTCAAACAGATATTTGTACATCACTGTGCATAGAAGTATTATTCACAGTAGCCAAAAGGTGGAAACAGCCCAAGTGTTCATAAACAGATGAACAAATAAACAAAATGTGGAAAAACGCTTAAGATGGAATAATACTCAGCCTTAAAGAGGAATGAAATCCTGACCCATGCTACACCATGGATGAGCCTTGAGGACATTATGCAATGTGAAATAAGCTAAGCAAAAGGGATAATTTTTTTTAATTGTTAAATTTATTGGGGTGACATTGGTTGATAACAATTTCCAGGTATACAATTCTACACTACATTGTCTATGCATTGCATTATGTGCTCACGGCCCAGAATCAGCTCTCCTTCCATCACCAGATATTTGATTCCCCTTCCCCAATGCCCCCCGCACCCCCCAAGCTCTCCTACCCACCTCTCCCCTTAAGGGGTAAATTTTATGATTCTGTTTAAATGAGGCAGGTACCTAGAGTAGTCAAATTCATAGAAACATAAGACAGACTGGTGGTTCTCAGGAAGTGGGGGAGAAGGGAATGGCAAGTCAGTGTTGAATGGGGACAGAGTATCAGTTTGGGATGATGAAAATGTTCTGGAGATGGATACTGGTGGCAGCTGCACAACAATGTGTTTTTTTCAATTCTAGTCACCTGTCACCAGCAAAGGCCAGCTCACAGGGTCAAAGCGCTCTACCTTCTGCAGGAAAAGCACACCAATTATACCTCTACATGGCCCTGAAAGTACCTGGAGGCAAACTAGCCTTGCAAATGGGACTAGCATTCACATTTCCCACAACCCATTCAAATGTGTAAGTAAAACGACCACAGAAGGCGATTCATCACCATAACTTCAAGTATATTCCTCAATCATTGAACAGTTCTGATGCAAGAGCACCTGAGAGTAAACAACATAATCATGACAACTCCTCAAGGGAACGCAGTGCAGGGACAGGGTCAGGACAGGTATTGGCATGTCTCATTGTGAAGAAAACCCTATGGGTGACCAATCTTATTAGCTCAACCAAACAGAATGCAAATAACAGTACTGATAATGAAATAAAAAAGAATTCAAAATAAAGGAGAGTGATTCCTAGCCATGAAGACAATAGTCATGACCCGGCTAAGCTTGTAAAGGAACCTGAACCATGGGATATCATCATGGTGACTTCTTAATAAACTGGTTTCTATGTGGGTCACTGCTGTTGAGAACTCGATGCTATTCAACTACGTAGGACCTGGGGGATACAATGCAGCCAAACATAATTCTAGTTCTGCCAGAAAACAAAGGGAATAAGGAATCTATGGATGTATCAGTATCAGACTTTAAAAAAAAGCATTAGTTTATAAGAACTGGCTTCAGTATTTGAACTTGAAACACAGATAATTAAGAAGCTCAAATAGAGTCTGGCTCAGGAAGTAAAGGTGACAATGCTATGTGATAAGCCTGCTGTGATTATATTCCTTATTAGCATTTCTCATTTTACTTCATGTACCTTGACAGATTCATATTTCAAAATGTGTATTAAAAAATCAATAAGAATATAACTATACTTCTTTCAAGATATTCCATCATGTAAAATTCACTGGTTTGTACAGACATGTTCCTCCTTCACTTATTCCAAATAACTGCAAATTCTGAAAACCAATTAAAGCATTTTCTCTTATTTAAAAACTTTAAGGGAAGAATGTTATGCCTAATCCCCAAATGAACTTGAGTTTCACTTTTTCATACTCGTATATATTTAACATGAAGACTTTACTTACCTTGAAATGTTTAAACGTGCGCTTACGGTGTTCACACCACTCCACAAAATAGTGCAGGCTTCGGAAAAACATAAACAGATCTCTTCTTTCTTCTGCTCTGTAGGAATAAAAAGTTCTATGATTAATAACTATTGTTAAATGGGAGCTCCAACCTGGCTTCACTTCTTACTGCTTTTTAAATCCTACCCATCTATCAAGGCATCACTCAAATGCCACATTCTCCTTGAATCTTATCTGATGACTGTGGCATAATAAAGAATGTATCTTACAGGTGCTGGCACAGAGCTTCAAAAACCCTTAAAATTCCTGAGTGGCGGGAATGCTCTTTCGTTAACAGTGACTCAAGGAAGTTCCTAGATAGTCACCAGAAAGACCAACCACTTGGCTAAAGAGATGGGGACAGGGGCCAACCAGACCGACAGGGAGGAGAGAGGGGTGGGCGAAGCTCAGTCACACGAGCAGTCAGTTAACCAATGACCCCTACGGAAGGAAACCCCAGGGACAAATCTGGGCAAACTAGCTCAGTGGCGCTTCCTGGTTGGTGAGCACACGGATGTGCTGGGAGGACGAAGTGTATGGATTATGCTTCTCCTCGAGCCCCCAGAGCTTGGCCTAGCACTGCTTCCATTTGGCTGTTTTTGGGTTGTAGCCTTTCTAATAAAACTATAATATTTAGCAGAGAGCACTTTCAGTGAGTTCTCTTGAGTCCTAGCAAATGATCAAAGCCGAGGGGGGTTGTGGGAACACCCAAATTATAGGCGGGTAGGTCAGAAGTGCAGGAGACCCCTGAGACTTTTGGCTGGCATCTGAAGTGGGGTGGTTGTGTGAAGAACTTTGTCCTTAGCCTATGGGTCTGTGTCAAGATTGAACTGAAGACACCCAGTTAGTGTCAGAGAATTAGGGTCTGGACAACGATCTTA
The DNA here is from genome assembly GCA_004027555.1 of Craseonycteris thonglongyai. Lineage (NCBI taxonomy): Eukaryota > Metazoa > Chordata > Mammalia > Chiroptera > Craseonycteridae > Craseonycteris > Craseonycteris thonglongyai. The sequence goes on from PVKE010003809.1 coordinate 67,979, forward strand.
CCACCGTACCACATATCCTATTCCAAAATCACCAGAAATAACTTCGTTGCTATGCCTATGGGCTCCTGTAGGAATTTATCTTAATTGTGTTAATACTGTACCTATTGTGATACGGACACAAGCAAGAGCAACTTGTAGGCAAGATGTGTGTATTCCTGAGATCACCACCAAATGGCCCACAAAGACATCTGACCGGAAACCATGAAGCAAAAAGACACTGAGAACTGAACTCGGTGTGTATAGTGTGCTGCCCAGAATTCAGATCGGCCTGAAGGCAGTGTGCCAGAGGGCAAACCAGAAAGGCACATTTAAACTGCAGCCCATAAAAGGGAGCCAGGGTGTGCTTTTGAGTTAGTTTGGTGACAAGGACAATTGCAAAAATGGCAAAGCAGAAGCCCCTGGGGGCCACTGCAATACCTGTCAGAACCACACTTCTGGAATTTGGGGAGGCAGCAAAGCGCTTACAGCAACCAAACCTTTAACCAGGAGAAGGGCCACTGAGGTCAAAAGCTTTGGAGTGTTCGGCTTACGTCACCTACACAGCCCTGGCCCTGGTGGCAATCTTGAGGGTGGCATCCGGTATCTTTGGTGGGGCAGCCTTGTCTCAAACACAGCAGTGTGGATCTTGTTCCCAGTTCTCTGTGGAGTCCCTAGGACTAATGAAACGGGCCTGACAAACTTATCACCCAACTCAGAACTTTCCTGGGATAAAGACACAACTGTGCAGAGGTCACTTCTTGATTACACTGAAAGTCAAATGAATAAGCTGCTGTTGCAGTTAAGACAAAATAACAGACATGCCAAAAACCAAGGAAGGAAAGGTGCAGAGTGAGTATCTTAAAGACGTATTTTTATTGTTTTTTGACAGAGACAGAGAGAGAGAGAGAGAAGGGGGAGGGCCCAGAGCAGTCTCCATAGTTGACAGCATTAGTTTTCCATATACAGTGATCCCTCGTTTTTTGCGGTTAATGGGGACCAGAACCTTCCGCGAAAGCTGAAAAACCGCGAAGTAGAATTTGCCCCTAGGAATTTTCGTGTATGCGGGTACAAGAATGTTTTAAATATGTAAACAGTATTCATACTTTACTCATTTATGACAAAAATGACAACAGTATATGTATTTACTTAAACGTGTCAGTGCTAATTAATAAGGTTAATTACAAAACCTTGTACAGTCATAAACATTAATCAACATTGCTTTCTGAGAGAGGCAGAGTCTTGTGTTGGTGGTGGAGG
>PVKE010003810.1:0-69219 GCA_004027555.1 Craseonycteris thonglongyai
AGTTCTCTCTCTGTCTCTGTATCTCTCTCCTCTCTCTCTGTCAAAAACAATTTAAAAAAATACAATAAAAAAAAATAATAATAAAAAAAAAAGAAAGAATTTATTTTCTAAGCACTTGTTATGTAGTGGGGAAGATCAGACCTGTAAGTGTTTAAATTTTTTGTAGCTCAATATTGCATATGCAATAATAAAAGAGCCCATGACCTGATGAATGGATAAACAAAGTGTTGTATATCTATACAGTGGAATACCATTCCACCATAACATATGCTATAATATGGATGAACCTTGATAACATTATGCTTAGTAAAAGATGCAATACAACAGAAAAGGCATAATGATTTCATTTATATAAAATGTCTAAAATAGGCAAATCCATAGAGATAGAAAGTAGGGGAAGCCAGGATGGCTCAGTGGGTTAAGCGCTCACTTTGCAGTGCCAGGGACCAAGGATCGAATCCCAGCCCCGGCCCCGGCCCGTGCAGAACGATATGCTGAACTGGGGAGTTTCCCCAGCTCAGTTCTCTCTCTGTATATATCTCTCTCTCTCTCTCTCTCCTCTCTCTCTCTCTCTCTCTCTCTTTCTCTCTCTCTCTCTCTCTGTCAATAAATAAATAAATAAAACTTAAAAAAAAAAAGAAAGTAGATTCATGTTTGCTAAAGGATAAGCAGAAGAATTAGAAAGTACAGGGTTTCTTTTTGGTGTGAGGAAAATATTTTGTAATTAGATAATGATAATGGTTGTATAACCTTGTAAATAAATTAGTAAAGTCTACTGAATTATATGTGTTAAAATAGTGAGTTTTACGAAGGGGACCTAAAAAAACCTAGAATTTATTTATAAAAATTTGTGTATTTTTACGTTTCAACTTCAATCACCTTCAAAGTTCTTTTCATGTGATGTAATATACCTATCAAGATGCTTTTTCCCCTGCTCAAAACAGTTTTGGAACTCATCAATTTTGATGCCTTTTAATTTTTAATGCTTCTGCCTTTTTTTGGATCACCTCTTCCACGTTGGCAAAACATTTCCCTTTGAGGACTTTTTTCATCGAGGAAACAAAAGTTGGTTGGGGCAAGATCTGGTGAAAAAGGAGGGTGGGGCATGGAGGCCATGCCATTTATGGTCACAAACTCCTGAATGCTGAGCCTGGTGTGGGCAGGTATGCTATCATGCTGCACATTGTTTATGGAAATCACCCATCATGAAATGGGTAAACATGTTAAGAGAGTCTCCAAAAAGAATTCACTGAAGCTAAACACTGCCTTTCACAACAGCGCCAACTGGGACACTGATGGAGATGTGTTCCTAGAACACTCCCCTAGCAGGAGAAGCCTGTACCCTCCAGAATTAACTTGTTTTGTTTTTTGGATCCTATAGTAATGTTGTGTGAATTTTGTCTTAAAAATAAATAAAGATTAAATTTAATTTTTTAAATAAAAAATTAAAACATAATAAGGCTTTTCAGAAGAGGTAACATTTAGTTATTTTTGAGTATATATATAGAAGTTGATAGAGCTGTAAGTCAAGACATTCCAAACAAAGGCACAGAATTGTGAAAGGTCACAAAAAAATTCTGGGAAGATTCATTGTTATTTCAGTGCAAAAGTGTAAATAGTCTGCATTGTGAAGAGGACAAGTTTTATATGTTAGACATCGTTGTTTCAAGTGGCTATATTATCCAGTGTCTACTGTTTAAGAATACAAATATATGAAATGCTACAGAGACATAGTAAAGCCACCATCAAAATCAACCTGGGAGTCTTAATTAATTTAGTGGTGTGTCTTCTCCGTTAAATTATAATTTCATCAAAAGTCAGGGAAAATAATTTTCTTTTTGTTCCTAGAACTAAGTGTTTATTCACGGTGTTTACTAAATAATAGATAAATGCAAGCTAATATCTGTTTGTTTGTTTTTAAGTGATTTGGATTGCATAGAAGTTGAACATTAATTCACAACTATGTCCCAATTTTGTTTATTTGTGTTTTTTAAACATTTATTTTGTTTTGAGAGAAGGGGAAAGAGGGAAGTGAGGATGGTGCAGAGCATTCTCCATAGATGTACAGCATTAGTTGTGACATGGTTTCATTCCACACAGGTGGATTTGGGGCCATGTGGAGTAAGTACCAAACCAGGGGCCTCCCTCATGGGAGATGAACACCTTCTCCATCAAGCCATCTGGGTTATACCAGTTGCACCACAGTTAAGCATGTGGGTTTGCACCAGCTAGAGTCAAAAACTGAGCCCCAGACCTTGCATTGCAAGACAAGCGCTCAACTGCTGAGCTATTCCGGCATCCACTGTGTCTCAGTTTTTCTTGAAGCATAAAATTTTTGGTTTAATTGAATAATAATTTGGCTTAGAATTTTTAAGTGTTTTTTCTTAAAATGAATATAAATATTGTCATCTTTGTTATAGAAAACAACTACTAAAAACTTTTTTTTGTAAGATAAAGAAAAGTGCACAAGGTATATTAATAACAGTATATTTTGATTTAGGGAGCATTTCAAATACAGTATTTCAATTACATTTTTTAAAAAGTCAGTTGAAATGGGGGCTGAAGAGATGAGTAAAAATCAATTAGAGAGAAATAAAAATAATTCCATTAGCATTCACACATACTTACAACATTCATTGTTGACATCCTTGTTTCACAGAAGCAAAGACTTCAAGAGGTATCTAGTGGGTCAGTGGCTGAGAATGAGGTTTGCATTCTGGTCATCTGATTTTTAAAGCCAAAATCATACATTTGAGTTAAACTAGAACTTTCCTTGATGCTTTTTTTTTCAGAGATTGAAACCAACAAATCCAGCAGCACAGAAGGCTCTCACTACACCCACTCATTATAAACTGACCCCCCGTCCTGCCACTAGGGTCCGACCAAAGGCTTTACAAACAACAGGCACAGCCAAGTCACATCTCTTTGATGGGCTCGATGATGATGAACCATCCTTGGCCAATGGAACATTCATGCCCAAGTGAGTTTATTTTTATAAACATAAATGTAAAATGTTACTATAAACTAAATATACTATGTCAATATTTACTGAAATGTACTACAAATGCTCTGATTATGTTTTTAATTTGAAAAATACTGAACAGCACAGAGAAAAATAAAAATGGCCTCATTACTCCTGAGGATAACCACAGTATAACATAAAAATATTCTGATTAATATGTTTCTAGTTTTACATATACGTGTTTGGGGTTTTTTTTTCCCCCTTTGGTTTTTGAGAGGTTAGTGCTTATATAATTTTATTTTAAGTAGAAGATACTTTTTTTCTTAGAACTCTTTAATTGGCCAAACTAAGAAGAATATATATATATATTTTTTTAATTCTCATACATACAGCTATTGTACCAATAATAAAATAATTACAGAGAAAAAAATATACAGGAAAGTGTATAAAAGAGGTGTTTGTAAACATAGAAATTTACAGTCAAATTATGTGTTAGAGCAAATATGCCGTAGAGTATTGATAAATGCTTGGGAAAAAACCTGAAGAAAAATACATACTAAATAAACTGTTAACAATAATTAACATCTAGAGATGTCACTTCAGGCCATTTTATTTCTGAGTTTATTTCTCTAGATAGGCAGACACACACACACCTATACATAGGCTTTTTAAATAGCAAATATTTTTCTAATCAAAACAACTGGTTTTTAAATTATCATTTGGCTTTGGAGAAAAAATGGTAATTTATCACTTGGAGTTTTGTCTCTGAATGTTAACTTTAAAAATTACTTTTTTTTTCCTCTCCTTAAAAATGTGGTGGGCTGCTGCTTTAGAAAAGATGGAAAGTCCAATGATACACATTTCTTAGAATAGCTTTAGGTTATTTTGAAGGCAGATTACTGTGTATTATTCATGTTTATGTCTCTAGCATATAGCAGACTGTTTGGCACAGACTAGGTAAAAAGGGCTTGGGTTCATCAGTTTTACCATCTCCCAGGGCGATTTTACCAGGTCTGCTTAGAATTTGAAATTATGATATACTAATAAAAAGGATTGGGGTGTGAAGGTATTTACTTTGCTATTAATATTATATTCCCTTCTTGGTTTCCATTTCTGTGATACTATTGTCAGTAGTCTTTACTTAATGTATCAGAAGCATTTAAATAGTTCATCTCTCCTTCCTCCTTGATTCACTTTCTTAATTGGCTTCCAGGAAATGCAAACTGTCTAGTTTTCTTCCTAGCTTCCTGGTCACTACTTATGTCTCCATTGCTGGTTCTTCTTGTTTCCAATCTCTTAAAATTGAAATGACTCTGGGCCCAGTTCTTGATCACATTTTATTTATTCCCAGAGTAATTTAACATAGTTTCATGGTGTTTTGGAATTTTTTAAAGATCTATTTAATTGTTTTTTACAGAGAGAAAGACAGAGAAAGAAGGGGTAGGGCCCAGAGCATACTCCATAGTTGCACATCATCAGCCTTTGACATAGTTTCATTCCACACAGGTGGGCAGGGGCTGGGCAGGGCAGGAACCGGGCAGGGGCCGTCTGCATTGTAGGCATGCCTCCACAAGCTGGGGGCCAAACCAGGGGCCTCCCACATGGGAAGCTTGCCCCAGCAAGAACTGAACTGGGGGCCACCCAATTCAGCATATGGGTCTTCACCGGCGGGGTCAGGATTCGATCCTCGGACCCCAGAGCTGCAAAGTGAACCCTCAACCTACTGAGCCATACCGGCATCCCAGTTTCATGGTTTTAAGTATCATCTATAGTCAAAAAACTTCAAGGGATAAACATAAAAAGTCAAGGATGATTCCCAAACTTTTATCTCCAGGTGACCTCTCTCCTAAACTCTGGATTCTTTTTTTAAGGTTCACCCTACTGTTTTGAGAGAAGATGAGAGAGAGTTTCATTTCACACAGGGGGATGTGGGGCCATGTTGGGTAGGAACCAAACTGGGGACCTCCCACATGGGAGGCGAGAATCTTCACCACAGGGCTTGGCGGTTACCATTTGCACTGCAGTTCAGGATATGGGTTTGCATAGGCCAGGGCTGGGATTAAATCCTCAGACCTCGCAGTTGCAAAGCAAGCGCTCAACCTGTTGAACTATCCCAGCATTTCTAAACTCTGGATTCTTTTTTTTTATATATATATATTTTATTGTTAAATTTAATGGGGTGACATTGGTTGGTAGCAATTAGATAGTTTTACTCTGGATTCTTATATCTAACTCTACTCAACATTTCAACTTGGATTGTAATAGGCATTTATTTCAAAATCACTGTGTTTGACACCTGAACCCCCTATTTTTTACCTCAGAACTGTTCCATCCAAAGCCTTCCCTATCTCAGATAATTGCATTTCCATCACTATAGTTGCTTAGACCAAAAACTTTGGGATCAGCCTTGACTTTTTTTGTACATCCCACAACCAAGCCTTAAGTAAATCATCTTTGTTCTACCTTCTAAAATTACCCAGACTCTGACCAGTTCTTACCACCTTCACTGCTACTACCCCGATTCAAGCCACCATCCTCTCTTGACTAGATTACTGTAGTATTATTCTAACTGATCTTTCTGCTTTTACCCTTACCTTTTTGCATTCCATTCTCAATGTAGTTACTACAGTTATCCTTTTGAAGCATAAGTCATGTCACTCTTCTGTCAAAATCCTTTGGTGTCATATTTTACTTGGTAAAGGCAAAGATCTGACTGTCCATCACCTCTGTGAACACATCCACTACTCTCTGTTCATTCCAAACTTATTACCTCCTTTCTGCTATTATTTTGGGATCTTAGTCCCTGTTATTCTCTTTAATTGAAATACTTCTTTCCATAAATCTATACAGCTAAATTTCACTCTTTACTCATATATCACCTCAATAAACACTACTATTTCAAATTGAACCCATCATTTCTCTTGTCAGCACTCCACGTACTTATCCTTTTTCTTTTTTTCATAACTTCACCTGAATGTGTGTGAGAGAGACTTTTTGCAATTTTTTTTTTTTTAAGATTTATTTTTATTGTTTTTTTTGACAGAGCGAGAGATACAGAGACAGAGAGAAGGGGGAGGGCCCAGAACAGTCTCCATAGTTACACATCATTCATTGTTTTTTGTTTGTTTGGTTTTTTTAAAGATTTATTTTATTGATTTTTGACAGAGAGAAACAGAGACAGAGAGAGACAGAGAGAAGGGGGAGGGCCCAGAGCAGTCTCCGTCGTTGACATTAGTTTTCCATATAGTTTCACTCCACAGGTGGGCACAGGGCTGCGCCGGGCAGGAACTGGGCCGGGAGCCTCCGGCATAGGCCCTGGCAAGAACTGAACTGGGGGCACTCCCCAGTTCAGCATGTGGGTCTGCATGGGCCGGGACCGGGATTCAATCCTCGGTCCCCGGCGCTTCAAAGCGAGCGATTAACCCACTGAGCCATCCCAGCTTTCCCATCATTCATTTTTCCACATAGTTCTTTCCACAGGTGGGAGTGGGGCTGCACAGGGCAGGAACTGGGCCGGGGTCTTCACCCCGATGAGAACTGAACTGGGGGCACTCCCCAGTTCAGCATATGGGTCCACACGGGCCAGGACCGAGATTCGATCCTCAGTCCCTGGGGCTGCAAAGTGAGCGCTTAACCCACTGCGCCATCCCGGCTTCCCTGCAATTTGTTTTTAAAGTTTATCAGCTATCGTTATTTTATGTGTGGCCCAAGACAATTCTTCCAGTGTGGCCCAGGGAAGCCAAGAAATTGGACATTCCTGCTCTAGAACATGAGCTTGTAGCATAGTAAATGATCAGTAAATTTTGAATATATGAATGGATCTAAGGTAAGCATGAAAGGAGCTAAATAATAATAGAGAATCCCACAACTTTACTTCTATAGCCCCTAATGGAAGGGAGAGGTTTAGAAATGGAGATCATTAAGTGAAGAACAAGAAGGGATGGGGTTTTTTAAAGTCTTTACAGTTTCTGCTGTCAGCCTTTCTATTATTGAGTTGTTAGTATCTAGAATTTAATATTAAGAGTATGTCACTATCTAATGAAAATTGCATATGCCACTATTCACTTTCTTAACTATAATCCTTGAGTCACCACTTTATGGTACTGTGAATAGTTGCCATATAATACCACAGATGGTAAAGGATTCTTGTAACTATGAGCAGTACTAGAACAACACTTTTATTTTTTTAAGATTGTTACTGTTTTTTAAAAGAAGGTGAAAGAGAGAGAGAGAGAGAGAGAGAGAGAGAGAGAGAGAGAGAGAGAGAGAGAGAGAGAGAGAGAGATGGAGGTAGGGTCCAGAGCAGTCTCCATAGTTGTACATCATTAGTTGTGACTTAGTTTCATTCCACATAGATGGATGTGGGTCATGTGGGGTGGTAACTGAACTGGAAGGTGGGAACATTTGTGCTGAGCCATCCTGGCAGTTACCAAGTGCGCTACAGTTCAGCATAATGGTTTTGCATGGACATGGACCTGGAATTGGACCCTGGACCTTGTGATTATGAGACAAGCACTCAACTACTAAGCTATCCCAGCATCGCCAGAACAGCACTGTTTTTCCTCTTTCAACGAATTTGGTAGATTGATAAGTGTGAGAACCCTACACAATACTGTATCTTTTTCTGTTTGCCTTTTCAGAGGAAATTTACTGCAGAGCAAGCCATAATTTTCTTTATTCTAAATGACAAAATTTGAAAATATTCTTTAAAACCTCTCTTCATTCCTTCATTTAACTTCTGAACTAGTTTATCAATCAACTAGTAAGTGCTAAGTGTTATTGTCACTAGTGCTGTGGTTGTGAACAAGGCACATTTCTCTGTCATTGAGTTTACAATCTGGGGGAAGTTGTTGACAGAGTAAGCAAGCACAAGTGAGACAAGTGACAGAAAGGAGAAGTAGTTTACCACTACAAGAGAGACTTCATAGGAGAAAAGTAAAGGAAAGCTTCTCTAAGCATATATTGTTTAAACTGAAGAGAAGTAGGGAAAACTTATGCAGAGGAAATACTTTGATATGTTTCTGGTTTTAATTATGCACATATTTTTTCAAGTGGATATAATTTTATTTTCTAGTATTCTCTTCAGTGTTTGTTTCAAGCATAGCTTAATTGTCTATGTAGTATTGTACCAAATGTCTTTACCAGATTAGTTTTGCTATACTTTTCTGCCCTTTTACTTCTTCTGTCTGTTCTTTGTTCCTGCCTGGCTTGATATTTCTGATTCCAATCCCCTTCACTTTTGCCTGACCTTGTCTATTTGTTCCTTGGCTGCTAGTTTTATGTTCTTCATGTGAAACATTGTATTAGTTCCTCTTCTCTTCCCCATTCTGTTGCTGTGCTTCAGTCCATTGCAGTTATTGTTTTGTACAATGATCAAATTGTTCCATCTTTAACCAGTTGAAGTTCTTTCAGGTAGGCTCTTTATCCTGGGGGCCCTGATAATGTTTGGTAACTTCCTTGCTTGTAGGATTCACTGTGTAAAATAAGTTTGTCCAACCTGTGGCCCAAGACAGCTTTGAATGTGGCCCAACACAAATTTATAAACTTTCTTAAAACACTATGAGATATTTTTGCATTTGTTTTGTTTGTTTGTTTGTTTGTTATAGTTCATCAGCTGTCATTAGTGTTAATGTATTTTATATGTGGCCTGGGACAATTCTTCCACTGTAGCCCAGAGAAGGTTGGACTCTTCTGATAAAACTTTTTGTCCAGTATTTTTGCCTTCTGTGTTTGTGACTTAGATTATTCTGAAAGTTCCTTTACTATAATTTCCTTATATGGTTTTTGGTATAAAGGTCATGCTGATCAAATAAACAAATTGAAGAATATTTCCTCTCTTTATTTTATGGAAGTTTGTGTAAGATAGGCTTTTTCCTCCCCTTCATTAAATATTGGGTACTGGTAAAGAAAGATACATGAGCCTGAAATAATATTTGTAGTGTTCTTTTAAAAATTAATTTTAAAGTCATAGGACTTTTCAGCTGTTTTTATTTTGATAGAATATGTAGGGTGACCCCCATTTTCATCCTTGACATGGGCGTGTGTGTGTGTGTGCACATGCACACCTTCTCTTTCTCAGTCTGTCATTGATCTCCCAGTTTTATTAGTCGTTTCAAAAAACTAACTTCTGGCAGCATTGATGCTCTCTAGTCTGTGATTGTTTCTTGTTTCATTAATGGTTCAACATATGGTTGGTTTTTATAAATGTTCCATGCTTGTTGGGTATAGCTTGCTAATTATTCTATATACACATTATTTGTTTATTTTGGTTTTTGGAGGGGGAGGTTGGGAAGGTGGATATTTGAGCTACTCTGTTTCCTTAACTTCCAACATCACTCAAGAAATATGAACATATCTACAGTTTTCCTAAATATGTCCATTTTTGCAATGTTGTGTAACCATCAGCACCGCTATTTCCAGAACTTTTCCATCATCCCGAGCAGAAAATCTGTACCAATTATGCAATAATTCCCTCCTTCCTCCTTCCCCCAGTCCCTGTTAATCCCTTTTACTTTTTGTTTGTATGAATTTACCTATTTTGAATACCTCATATAAAGGAAATTACATAATATTCCTTATGTCTGAATTATTTTACTTGTCATAATATTTTTGAGGTCCATTATGTTGTAGCGTATATCAGAACGTCATTTCTTTTTAAGCCTAAATATTCTATTGTATCGATATAGCACATTTTGTTTGTCTGTCTGTTAATAGACATTTGGGTTGTTTCCACCTTTTAGCTATGTGAGTAGTGTTGCTGTAAAAGTTGGTGTAGTTGGATCTGTTTGACTCCTTGTTTTGAAATCTTTTGAATGTATACCTAGGACTGGAAATGTTTATGGTCAACTATTCTATGTTTAATCTTTTGAGGAACTTCCAAACTATTTTCCACAGCAGCTGCATCATTATACATTCCTATCAGCAATGAAAAAAAAATGCACAGTGGTTTAATTTTCTTTGTATTCTTGTCAGCACTTATTTTCTGTTCTATTTGTTTAAAATAGCCATCCTAGTGGGTATGAAGTGATATCTCATGCTTTTAATTTTCATTTCTTTTATGACTAATGATATTGAGCATCCAATCATATGCTATTGGCCATTGTTCTTCTTTGAAGAAATAGCTTGTCTATTATTATATCTTTTTAAAATTATTTTATGTCAATTATTATATTTTTAGAACTGTTTGTGGTGATCATTAGAGTTTAACAATGATGATATTGACCCTGAGTGATTTGTTTTTTTATGACAGTTGCTTATTGAGATGAGTCAAAACCGAACGTGTAATCATGTGCTTTTTACTTTTAGTTTTCTCTTAACTCCAGGGATAGAGACCTTTTACAACTTGTGGTTTCTCAATGCCTACAAAGAACTCCAAGGCATTGGTCTGCATTACCTAGTCTACTATTAGTAGAAAGGCAAGGCTCAGTTTAATTTTTATGGAAATAACAATTCTTCATTTTACTTGCCTATTTTATTGGCTTATTTAATAACATCATTAATATAAAGAATACAAGGTCTGTCCAGAAAGTATCCAGCCATGCAACCATTCTTATTATGTTGATAGTGGCTGAATTTTCCTGACAGCCCTCTTATAACTAGTGTATGTAGGTTTAGAACAAATACTAATGATATTTGTTATTATATAAATCATTGTTGAGACTAGAAATAAATATAAAAGGAATGGTGTGCTACTGTTTATTTGTTTGTTTTTAGGGAGGGAATGGAGCACATTAGTCAATTCACGGATTTAAGTAGAGGTTAAGATCTCTTTTGTATGGTTCTTCTACTTGAAGCTTGTGTACTGTAGAAATCTTGCCGTAAGTGAACTTGATGTGCACAAACCTGATCTTTTTAGGTATTTGTGATCATTTGCATCTTTGGACATCAGGGCTTTTTACTGCTATTTCTTTCTTATTATCTTATTTTAAAAATTGTTCTCATTCAGTCAACAAGTATCTATTCATCTACATTTTTTTCAGAGCCGCATGCTGAGTTCTGGAAGGGTGGAAGGAGGCAGTCATAAATTCTTACTGCCCAAAAGAAAGAAAGAAAATGTTTAAAGAGAGAAAAGACATGTAGAGAAATAATTGAAATATAAGACAGTGTGATGAGTGAACTGGAGACATGAATAATATTTTCAAGGGGAATTTCTACTTTGTTCTGAATGTACTTAGCTTTATTATTCCAAACACCAGAGTACAATGTATTTGAGACCTTGTGTTCTGGTTATGTATTTATAGGAAGAGTTTGTGAATTGAACTTTTTTAGCTCATTTTTAGATATATAAGAATTGAATAAGAGTGCCCTCTTCGACTCCAGTTTTTAAGAAATGTCTGTGATATAACTATATGTATGCCTGAGTTCTTCCCCCTCCCTTTGGTCTTTCTTTATAGGAAGAGCATTAAGAAGTTGGTTTTAAAAAACCTTAACAATAGCAGTCTTTTCTCTCCTGTTAATCGTGATTCAGAAGATCTAGCTTCACCATCTGATTATCCTGAAAATGGAGAGAGGTAAAGTGAATTCAGTTTTCGGTGTTTCTGATGGAGAGTCCTAGTCTCATTTTTAAAAGATTCTAAATTTAGCATTTATTCATTTTATAAAAATTTACAAAGTATAACAGATGTGTAGAAGTGTTATAGCATATGAGCACCCAGAAATTAAGTCGTATTTTTGCTTTTTGAGTACTTTAGACCTTAAAATTGATAGAGTTCTTCTGACTCAGTTCTGCAAAACTATTTGATATCTCTATGTCTATGTCATTTTGGACAGGATCAGCATGCATTTAACACTTAATTCCTTAAAGTAAAGAATATTTTATTTGTTATAATTACTAAAGTGATCATAGTCATTGTAACCAAACCAACCTAAATAACTATAGAAGTATATAAAAATGTATAAAGAAGGGCTGTCTGAAAAGTATCCAGCCATGTAATATGAAAAATAGAGGCATTTATAGCTAATTATTTTTAGACAGTGCTCATATATTCTGATCCTTAATAATTCAGTGTATATTCTTACAGTGTATAAATTTATCAGTACATTTTTTAAAAGATTTTATTTTATTGTTTGAGAGAGAGAAGGGATGGGGGAGGGCCCAGAGCTGTCTCCATAGTTGTACATCATTAGTTGTGACATAGTTTTATTCCACACAGGTGGATGTGGGTCTGCGTGGGGCGGGAACCGAACTGGGGGCCTCCCACATGGAGGATGGAACCTCTGCCGCCAAGCCATTCTGGTGGTTACCAGTTGCACCAAAGTTTAGTATATGTGTTTGCACAGGCAGGGCCAGGATTTGATCCCCAGACTTCACAGTTGCAAGGCAAGCGCTTAACCTGTTGACTGTCCCGGCATCCCTATATTCTTACAGATATACGTTATAGAGGTTATGCATGATATATTCTGTAACCTGCTTATTTCCATTTGTTTTATTATAAATGCCTTTTTATATCAATATGCATGTATGTGCCTCATCTTTTTTAATGATTCTGTAGCCATTTCTGAATGTAAGATAATTTGGTTATTATCTATTGGAGGACTTTTATATTATTTGATAGTCCTGTATCCAAAATAATTAAAAAAAAAAAAATGCCTCATTGAATAAATTTCTGTATATGCCTATTTGCACTCCTGTTTCTTTTTGTCTTTGGATAAAATTCTAGTTTGATTTTTCTTTTTTTTATGAGAGAGAGAGAGAAAAGAGGGAGGGCCCAGAGTAGTCTCCATAGTTGCACGTCGTTAGTTTTTTACATATTTTCATTCAACAGGTGGGCACGAGGCTGGACCAGGGGCCTCCTGCATGTAAGGCACCACCCCTGTGAGCCAGGGGCAGACCAGGAGCCTCCCACCCACATTGGAGGCTCACCCCATTGAGAACAGAACTGGAGACACACCCCAGTTCAGCATATGGGTCCATACAGGTCAAGACCGGGATTCGATCCCTGGATCCTGGTTCTTTACAACGGGCACTCAGCCCACTGAGCCAACCCAGCATCCCCTGATATTTTAATTAACAAAACATTTTCTGATATCTTGTTCATTATAATATTAAAAACTTTTAAGTTTTTCAGTTTTTGAACTTGAAGTCTGCCACTGGTTTGACCCCCACATAGTAGAGCATCCTTTTTTTTTTAAACTAAAAATTTGATGTTCAGATCATGAAAGTTCAAAGATCTTTTAAAGACGTGGAATCTATATCTGTATTTCCTGGGTCAAAAATCTCAACTAGAGCACTTACAGCTTTGTGACTGTGGGCAAGTTTTTTTATTTTCTTTATCTTAGGTTTTTTATTTTTATTTATTTTTATTTTTCTCTATAGAATAGAATGATTGTCCCCTATGTTACAGGCTTACTGGAAGCAGTAAATGAATTTTTTAATAGTCATTTAATTACCTATAATGGTGGCATTACCTAGAACAGTGCCAGACACTTAATAAAGGCTCAGTAAGGGTTGGCTGTTATGATTGTTACTACTGCTACTACTACTACTACAACAGGAGGCTAAGATACTGTTTTTTTCCCTTTTCAGATTCACTTTCCTGAGCAAATCTGTTGATGAGACTCATCAGCAGGATGGAGATGATGATTCTCTTGTGTCACGTTTTTATACTAACCCTATTGCCAAACCCATTCCTCAAACCTCAGAGAGTGCTGGAAATAAACACAACAGCAGCAACAGTGTAGATGATACCATTGTTGTGTTAAACATGCGTGCTGCCTTGCGAAATGGGTTGGAAGGAAGCAGTGAAGAGACCTCTTTTCATGAGGAGTCATTGCAAGATGACCGAGAAGAAATAGAAAATAATACCTACCACATGCATCCAGCAGGTCAGGTTAAAATTCATACATGAGTAATCTCTATTTCAAACCTCTTTTTTTCTGTCATAGATTTTCAGAGTAATAAAAGTAATTTATCTGAATTTTAAAATGTGTTTCATCACATCTTACAGAAATTAATATTTAAACTTTGTTCACTTACACTTTGGTTGCTTTGTAATTCACATTTTCTACCTTAACATACTTTTTCTACTTAACTATTCCAAAAGTAGTTAAAATTCAAGTCATTTAAATTATTCTGGTATAGTTTAAAGATCCCAAATTTTATAGCCAGGGAGACTATCCTCATAACTGTTCCTAGGTTTATAAATTCTCAGATTGTTTATTTTTAATGAAAATTATAGTGATAATTATCATATAGTGTTTTTGAGATTTTAATTAGATCTGAGTATATAGACCATAATGCTTAACGAGAGTAGGTATTCATTTGTTAGTTATTGCTGTGGTTGTTCAACATCACCTCAGTTCTGTGCTTTCTCTCCCAACAAGGAATGATTAATTTTTTCCCAAGTAATTCATGAAACAAGTAATAGAAAGTAACAAGATTGAAACTTCTTCTTTTTTTTTTTTTTTAAAGATTTATTGTTTTTGACAGAGAGACAGACACAGAGGGAGACAGAGAGAAGGGGGAGGGCCCAGAGCAGTCTCCATAGTTGTACGTCATCAGTCATCAGTTTTTGACATAGATTCATTCCACACAGGTGGGCAAGGGGTCCACACAGGGCAGGAACTGGGCTGCAGGTCTCCCATATGGGAGGCACACCCTCATAAGCTGGGGGCCATACCCCAGTTCAGCATATGGGTCCACACAGGCTGGGGCCAGGATTTGATCCTCAGACCCCAGAGCTTCAAAGCGAGTGCTTAACACGCGGAGTCACCCCAACATTCCCAATATTGAAAACTTCTTGGTCAAAAACTTAAAATTTGACTTTTTTCTCATTTGGGTTTTAATAAACTCTATTACATTCCTTTTTTTTTTTTTTAAGATTTATTGTTTTTGACAGAGAGAAGGAGGAGGGCCGAGAGCAGTCTCCATAGTTGTAGATAATCAGGTATCGACATAGTTTCATTTCACACAGGTGGGTGGGAGCCTCCCACATGGGGAGGCATGCCCCCACAAGTTAGGGTCTGAACCAAGGGCCTCCCACATGGGAAGCTCACCCTGGCTAGAACCAAACTGAGGGCCACACCCCAGTTCATCATATGGGTACGCACAGGCCAAGGCCAGGATTCAATTGTTGGTCCACAGGCCTGCAAAGCGAGTGCTTAACCCACTGAGCCATCTGGCATCCCCCATTCCTTTTTTAGAAAGAAAAAACTGAGATACAATTTACATATAATGAAGTGCACAGATTGTGTTTTTGGTTTTTTTTTTAAGATTTATTGTTTATTGTTTTTGACAGAAAGAGAGAGAGATACAGAGGCAGAGAGAAGGGGGAGGGCCCAGAATAGTCTCCATAGTTGCACATCATTGGTTTTTCCACATAGTTTCATTCCACAGGTGGGCGTGGGGCTGCACTGGGCAGGAACTGGGCTGGGGACTCACCCCAGTGAGAACCAAACTGGGGGCACTCCCCAGTTCAGCATATGGGCTTGCACGGGCCAGGGCTGGGATTCAGTCCTCAGTCCCCGGGACTGCAAAGCGAGCACTTAACCCACTGAGCCATCCCGTCTTCCCCTTTTGTTTTGACAGAAGGTGAGAGAAGGGAAGACCCAGAACAGTTTCCATAGTTGTGTATCATTAGTTGTGACATAGTTTCATTCCACACAGGTGGATGTGGGGCCATGGAGGGTGGGATCCAAACTGGGAGCCTTCTGCATGGGAGATGAGAATTTTTACCACCATCCTGGCGGTTACGAGACATGCACAATTTAGCACATCGGTTTGCACGAGGTGGGGCCAGATTCAATCTACAGACCTCACAGTTGTTAGGCAAGCACTCAACCTGCTGAGCTATCCCAACATCCCCTGAAGTGTACAGATCTTAAGTGTTCATTTCAGTGAATTTTGACACATACATACTCAGAATCTAATACCTCAATCAAGAAATAGAACATTTCTTTCACCTTGAAAAGTTACTTTGTGTCCCCATATCCAGAAGTCAAATCAGTCTTTTTTCTGTCACATAGATAAGTCTATTCTTTTTTCTTTTTTTTTTTTTTTTTAAAGGTGAAGCAGAAAAGTTTATTAACAAGGGAAGGAGTAAAAGCTCTCAAAACGAGAGGGGACATCCAAAGATGAAATGCCCACGGAAAAAGGCTTTCTGCTGAGAGGGGGCACCCGGACGTGGAATGCCCCTAGATTAGTCTATTCTTGAACTTCATATAAATAGAATCATACTATATATAGTCTTTTGACTATAACTTTTATGAGTGCATCCATGATATATATATCAATACGTCATTCTTTTGTGTTGCTCAGTCGTGTTCCATTATATAAATATTCCACTTGTGGGTAATGAAGTCTTTGTTAGTGAACATTTGGGTTGTCTTAGTTATTCCTGAAATGTCTAAAAATTTTTATATCTAATTATTTGATTGCCTTCATATATATCTTCTAGTCACTTGGTGTCTTAAGGAAACAACTTTATGCATTCACATTAAGAATCTTGGGGAAGCCCGGATAGCTCAGGGGGTTAAGTGCTCACTTTATAGCCCAGGGACTGAAGATTAAATCTCGGCCTTGGCCCATGCGGACCAATATGCTGAACTGCAATGTGCTTCCCATGCGGGAGGCCCTCAGTTTGGTTCTAACTGGGATTATCTTTCCATGTGGGTGGCCCTTAGCTCAGCCCTTGGCTTCAAGGGTCATTCCTCCCATGCAGGGGCCCTGGCCCAGTTTCCACCCTGCGCAGCGCCCACCCACCTGTGGTATGGGGTGAAACCATGTCAAAGGCTGATGGTGTGCAGCTGTGGAGACTGCTGTTGAGCCCTCCCCTCTTCTCTCTGTCTCTCTCTTTTTCTGTCTGTCTCTGTGAAAAACAATGGTAGTGAATCTTTAAAAAGAAATTTTAAAAAGAATTCCATTGTGGATTCTGGGATGGCTTAACTGCTTGAGCACTTGCCTTGCAGCCCCGGAATCCATGGATCGAATCCTGGCCCCAGCACATGTAGACCCATATGCTGAACTGAGGTGTGTTTCCCATGTGGGAGGCCCGCAGCCCGGTTCCCACCCTGCGCAGCCCCACATCCACCTGTGTGGAATGAAACTATGTCGAAAACTGATGACTTACAACTGTGGAGACTGTTCTGTGCCCTCCCCATTCAATCTGTTTCTGTCTCTGTTTCTCCTTTATGTCAAAAAAAACCAAATCTTTTATTAAAAAAAAAAGAGGGGAAGCAGGGATGGCTCAGCGGGTTAATGACTCATGTTGCAGCCCTGGGGTCCAAGGATCGAATCCCAGCCCCAGCCCGTGAGGACCCATATGCTGAAATTGGGAGTGATTCCTATGCAGGAGGCCCCCAGTTCAGTTCTTGCCCCCTTATTTGGCCTCTGGATCGAGGGGGCATGCCTCCCATGTTGGGAGGCCCCCAGCCCAGTTTTCGCCCTGCGTGGCCCCTACCCACCTGTGTGGAACGAAACTATGTCAAAAAGTGATGACGTACAACTGTGGAGACTGTACTGGGCCCTCCCCGCCTTCTCTCTGTCTCTGTCAAAAACAATAAAATAAATTTTAACAAAAAAGGAATCCCAAGTATATATTCTTGTGTGTGTGTATCCACATGAATTCATTACGATATTACATACTTTTTTCAAATATCCAGTGTAGATTTTTTGTTTATTGTTTTCTCATTGACTTTTTGTCATCTTCTAATTTAAAGTTTTATTCCCTAGGACACTAACTCTCTAAACTTTGCCACTAGAGAAACAGATTATGTACCGGTATACAGGTAGACTTTTCTGGAGGCTAGAGTTTAATCTGATGTTGAGCTTATTTTTTTTGTTTCCTCAGAGAGCATGTTAGCTTAACCTCTACATATAAATGGAACAAAGAGTGATTGGAACAAGCACACCACTGTTCTATTTTTTTGAATTCTTCAGAAATTCACTTAGTTGATACTTTAAAAAAATAACACTAATTATATGGACTTTAAAGTTTCCATTTTTCTGTGAGACTTTTTTATATGGAATTTGTCATTTTACTTTTAGCTCTCTATTTTTTTAGCAGAGATATTATTTTTATTTTATTTATTTTTATTGGTTTTGACAGAGAGAGAGAGATACAGAGAGATACAGAGACAGAGAACTGAACTGGGGGAACTCCCCAGTTCAGCATATGGGTCCGCACGGGGGGCCGGGGCCGGGATTCGATCCTCAGTCCCCGGTGCTGCAAAGTGAGCGCTTAACCCACTGAGCCATCCGGCTTCCCTAGCTCTCTATTTTGAAGTATAAGTTTGATAGATAAAAGAGATTTATGGAAGACTGCAATAAAAAATACTGGGTTTGGAGTTTTAGCCCCACCTATACCACTGAATTGCCATCTTCTAATTTAAAGTTTTATTCCCTAGGACACTAACTCTCTAAACTTTGCCACTAGAGAAACAGATTATGGCAGGTAAATCATGGCAGGTTCTTTCCACCCTCCGTTTTCATATCCTCATGTGTATAATATGAGAAAAGAAATAGGTAAGCATATCTTTCGTAGAATGTATGCTAATGGAATGCCTTGCATAATGTAGTATAATATATTCATGGGTGTCGGTGAAAAGAAGATTCTGTGGTTAATTAAGTCTAGAAAACACTGGATGAAGTAAAGTTAAATAGACTTCATTATTTTGCAAGTTTTCAGAGCCTGTAATACACTGTCATGTGCATGTTCCCCAAACTTACTTGGCTATGAAGCCTTAAAAAAAAAAAAAAGTTTTTCGGGGAAGCCAGGGTGGCTCAGTGGGTTAAGCGTTCACTTTGCAGCACCGGGGACCGGGGATCAAATCCCGGCCCTGGCCCGAGCAGAACCATATGCTGAACTGGGAGCTCCCCCAGTTCAGTTCTCTTTCTCTCTCTTTCTCTCTCTCTCTCTCTCTCTCTCTCTCTCTCTCTCTCTCTCTCTCTCTCTCTCTCTCTCTCTCAAAAATAAATAAATAAATAAATATTTAAAAAAAAAAAAAGTTTTTCCTAGGAATAGTGTTTCTTAGAAAACCAGTTTAGAAAAATACTTTATTCCTATATAATTTAGTTTCTGATTATATAGATAATTTTTTTTTTTTTTTAATATTTTATTGTTTGAGAGAAGGTGAGAGAGAATGGAGTGGGGCCCAGAGCAGTCTCCTTAGTTCATCATTAATTGTGACATAGTTTTATTCGACACAGGTGGATGTGAGGCTGCGTGGGGCGGGAACCAAACTGGTATGCTCCCGCATGGGAGGTAAGAACCTTTGCTGCCATACTGGCGATTACCAGTTGAGCTGCAGCTCAGCATATGGGTTTGTACAGACTGGGGCTGGGTTTTGATCCTGGGACCTTTTGGTTGCAAGGCAATTGCTCAACCTGTTGAGCTATCCTGGCATCCCAGTAATTTATTTTATTTTATATTTTTTAAGATTTATTGTATTTTTGACAGACAGAAACAGAAAAAGGGGAGGGTCTGGAGCAGTCTCCATAGTTGTGTATCATCAGTTTTTAACATGGTTCCATTCCACACAGGTGGGCAGGGGCCAAGCAGCGCAGGAACCTGCTGGGGGCCTCCCACATAGGAGGTACCCCCCTCCGAACCAGGGCCCAAACTGGAGGGCTAGAACTGAACTGGGGACCTCCCACATGGAAAGCACACCCCAGTTCAGCATACAGGTCTGCACGGGCCAGGGCTGAGACTTGATCTTTGGTCCTCAGGGCTGCAAAGTAAGCACTTAGCCTGCTGAGCCATCCTAGCTCTGCCCTCTCCCCCACCCCACCCCCCAGTAATTTTTTAAATTACTCATTTTGTGGAAAAATTTTAAAAAGTGTCAAATAAATAATACTGCAAATTTTTCTACCTAAGGACAATCACAATTAATACTGTTTTTTGTTTCTTTTGTCAGGCATTGTTCTCACTAAGGTTGGTTACTATACTATTCCATCTATGGACGACCTTGCTAAAATTACCAATGAAAAAGGAGAGTGCATTGTCTCTGATTTCACTATTGGTCGTAAAGGTGAGTATGAATGTAGGAGTTAGTAGTGTATAAGCCAGAGACCTGCACTTTGTTTTTGTAATTAAGTAAATGAAGCTCTTGAGACCGTAGTGAATTCATTTTTTTATTACATTTGGACCCACCTTGGCCTGAATAACACAGAAGTCACAATAAGTTAAAAAGTGAGATTAAAGCCTTATAACATTGTGTGGTAACTGTACAACTCATTGTGTTTTTCTACAATTAAAGAAAATACCATAAACAGCAAGAAATACTAAGTGAGAAAATTGAATAGTTGACAAAAGATGGGTAATTATGAGTATTTAGGTTCAACTTCATTTTTTTTTTAATATTTATTTTATTGTTTGAGAAAAGGTGAGAGAGAGAAGAGGGGCCCAGAGCAGTCTCCATAGTTGTACATCATTAATCGTGACATAGTTTCATTCCACACAGGTGGATGTGGGGCCACGTGGGGGCAGTAACTGAACTGGGTACCTCCTTCATGGGAGGCAAGAACCTTCACCACAGGGTTTGGTGGTTACTAGTTGTGCTGCAGTTCAGCATATGGGTTTGCACAGGCTGGGTCAGGGATTTGATCCCCAGACCTTGTGGTTGCAGGGCAAACACTGATTCTGTTGAGCTATCCCAGTATCCTTCAACTTTGTATTAAAAGTTATTATATATATAATTTTCTTGGGGAAAAGTCTTATTTTGCTGTGTTGTATTGAAAAAAAGCTCAGATATTTTACCTTGTACTACTGCAGGCTGGGTGCTATGAGGTCTGACAATTAATGTTCACAAACTTGCCCCCTTACCCTTACATTGGCACTAGTATATAAACAACTCGATGTGGTTTCATCACCTTGGAATACCAGTGTCTCACAGCTGTTCATGTCCACATGTGGCTGGCAGTGTCTTGCTGAGTGGTGTTTGTTCTTGTTGCATATTTTTATACCGTTGCGAGAATGTCGGCGCTTGAAATAGAGCAACAACCAAACATTAAATGTCTTGTTAAACTTGGCAAGAATGGAAGTGAAATCAGGGACATGCTAGTCCAAGTTTTTGAGGATAATGCCATGACAAAAAGGGCAGTGTATAAATCAATTAAACGTTTTTCTGAGGAGGGAGAGAGCATCGCTGATGAAGAGAAGTAAAGGTGGCCAGTAATGAGCAGAACTGATGAAAGCATGTGTGTCAGAATTGTTGACTAATGTGAGGAGCATAGCAGACTAAGTAAATATTGATTGAGAAACTTAAGAAAATCTTCACTGAAAATCTTGGCAGGAGAAAGGTGTGTGCAAAAATGGTCCCGAAGAGCTCAGTGATGAACAAAAGCAAAGGAGAGTCAGAGTTTGCCAAGACGATGTTTTGGTCCATGTTACCACTGGTGATTAATCATGGGTGTACCAATACGACCCTGAAACAAAGCATCCAAGTGCACAAAGGAAGTCAGCCAATTCTCCATGACCAAAAAAGTTCCATCAGTCCAAATCAAGAGTCAAAATGATGTTTCTACCAATTTTTTTAAATCTGGGAGTTTGTTTATTATGAATTTGTACCAACTTGGCACACATTCAACCAAGTTGGCAATTCAGAAGTGCTGAAAAGTTTCGGTGAAAAAGTTAGATGAAAACAACCTGAACTTTTCACCAGCAACTCATGACAGTGCACCAACTCACATGGTACTGGCTGTGAGGGAGCTTTGAGCCAATCAACAAATAACTGTATTGGAATATCCTCCCTACTCACCTGATCTGGCCCCCAATGACTTTTTCTTTACCCGAAGATAAAGGGAATATTGAAAGGAAGACATTTGGATGACACTCTGGGCAACAGGAATAATATGATGACGGCTGTAATAGCCATTCCAGAAAGAGTTCCAAAATTGCTTTGAAGGGTGGTCTAAGTGCCTTTTGTCAGTCCATAGCTTCCCAAGTGAAGTAATTCGAAAGTGACCATAGTGATATTCAGCAGTGAGGTATGTAGCACTTTTTCTAGGATGAATTTGCAAACTTAATTGTCAGACCTCGTTAAAGTTGTTTATGTAGATGCAGTATAAATATTTTGGAAGAGATTTTAAACTGTTCTGAGGACAACATAAGAGCTGTAAAAATGCAGATATTAAACCAGATAACAATATATTCAGTGTCATTTTCTGATGTTTTGTGGATAAAATAACCCATTCAGTGTATTGCTGGGTGATTGAAAGTAATGATTTATGTTTAATGCAGCCTTGACCTAGTTAATCACTAGAAATGTAATGTAGGTATTTGCTCTCTATACAAGATGAGTTTTTTAATTTTTTTGTTCTGACTTGTAGGTTATGGTTCAATTTATTTTGAAGGAGATGTGAATTTGACAAATCTAAATTTGGATGATATTGTGCATATCCGAAGGAAAGAAGTTATTGTCTATTTAGATGATAACCAGAAACCACCTGTGGGTGAAGGGCTAAATAGGTATGAATTTATTTACATATTTTAAAAATACCCAGCTAAAGCACAGGGTAGTTTTTGTAAGCAGAGGTGTGTTTTATATATTTTTTTCCCTGTAACTTGCTTTCTTATCATACAGTGTGTGATTATTGTTTCTATACCTTCCTCTTAAAGTATAAATGATTAAGAAATGCTATGCTATGACTTCTCAGCTTCTTTTCCCTAATATTATCAGTTTCAACTATTAGTTTCCAAAAGCAAAAGCATTTTAGTGGTTGTTATTTTTTCATATTTTTGCTGTGACAATGCTTACATCTTTCTCTGTATTTTAGTGTGTAATACTAGCTTCTGATATCAATATCTTTAGACAGATGAAAGGGCCATAGTTAAAAAATCATTTATGTTCACAATCTACTGGGATTGAATCATAAAGAAATAGAAAATCTGAATAGCCCTATAACTAGTAAGGAAATTTAATCAGTAATCAAAAACTACCCCCCACCCCCAAAAAAAGCCCAAGACCTGATAGCTTCAATACTGAATTCAACTGAACACTTGAAGATTCAATATCAATTCCTCTCCAACTCTTCCAAAAAATTGAAGAGGAGGGAATATTTCTGAACTCATTCTGTGAGGCAATCATTACTCTGATACCAAAGCTAGACAATGTCACTACAGGAAAACTATACACCAATATTTGTGATGAATATTAATATTAATATCCTCAACAAAATACTAGCAAACAGAATTTAGAAGTGCCTTGGAATAAATACATATCATGACTAAGAGGGATTTATTCCTGGAATGAAAGGATGTTTCAGCATATGTAAATAAACCAGTGTAATCCATCACATTTTGCAGAATAAAGAAAATTCATATGACACAGTCAATAGTTTAGTGGTTACCTGAGGGTAAGGGGGGAGGTGGGTGGAAGACATGGGTGAGGGGGAGTAGGGAGGGGAATCAAATATACAGTGATGGAAAGTGAGCTGATTCTGGGTGGTGAGCACATAATGCGATGTATAGATAATGTAATGTAGAATTATACACCTGGAAACAATGTCATTGATATCAATTAATGTCACCTCAATAAATTTAACAAATAAAAATTAAAAAATAAAATAACTTTCATTAAAAACAATTTTAAAGAAAAATCATATGATCAACTCCACTGATAACAGAAAAATCATTTGCCAAAATTCAACATCCTTTCATGATAAGTACACTTGAATTTGAGCTAGAAGGAAACTATCTCAACATAATAAAGGCTATATTTGATAAACCCACAGTGAATATCATACTCATTAGGGAAAGACTAAAATTTTTTTTCTCTAAGGTCAGGAGTCAGACAAGGATGCCCACTCTTACCACTTCTGTTCAGCACTGAACTGGAAAGTCGTGGCCACAGCAATCAGTAAAGGAAGAGACATAAAGACATCCACATTGGACAGGAAGATGTCAAATGATCTCAGTAGATGACTTTATCTTATATGAAGAAAGGCCTAAAGATTCTACCAAAAAAAAATGTGTTATACCTAGTGAGCAAATGCAGTAGGGTAGCAGAATATGAAATCGCGCAAAAATCAGTTGGGTTTTCTTTTATACACTAACAGTGAACAATCCAAAAAGGAAGTTAACCCTTTTCCTATGACCCCAAGAATACTTGCCAGAGGCACTTGTGGCTGTCGTGTGTACTGCAAGATAACTCACAGATTACCGTCCTAACTTTACCTCCAGAGTTCTATGCTTTGAAATTTACCACACCAAACAATTATGAAATACTGATCATCATATACATTTCTGTTACATTAGCATTAGAGACAAGTTCTTTTTGGAAATAACTCCAAGGACAGTTTATATATTTTATTTTCACATTGACAATCGTGTATATGAAAAATTAAATGCGATAGCAAATTGTGTTTATTTTCTCTAAATGGGTAAAGGGTTAATAGTTTCATTTATAATAACATGAAACAGAATAAAACAGGAATAAACCTTACCACAGAGGTAAAAGACTTGTATGCTGAAAACAATAAAACAGTGCTGAAATAAATTTAAAGAAGACAAAAACTGGAAAGATACTCCATTTTCAAAGTACTAGAAGACTTAAAATTGTTAAGATGTCTGTACTACCCAAAGGAATCTACAAATTTTCTGCATCTGTATCAAGATACCCGTGGCACTTTTTACAGAAATAGCAAAATCCATCCTAAAATCATGGAATCTCAAGGGATCCCAAATAGCCAATGTAATCTCTAAAAAGAACAAAACTGGATAACTCATACTTTCTGACTAAACCTTACTGCAAAACTACAGTAAGCAAAGCAGTGTGGTATTGGCATAGAGACTTAATAGAACAGAATAAGAGCCTAGAGATAAACCCTCACATATATGTTAAATGATTTTTTGACAAGATTGCCAAGACCATACAATGGGAAAAGAGCAATCTCTTCAAACAAAATAGGGAAACTAGGTACCCACATGCTCAAGAATGAAATTGACCGTTACCTTATGCAATATATAAATATTAATGCCAATCAAAGACCTAAACATGAAACAGAAAGCAAAATTTTTGGAATAAAACAGGAAGTTTCATGACATTATATTTGACAAGAATTTCCTGGATATGACACTAAAAGTACAAGTAACAATAATAAAAATAAACAAATTGGGCTATATCAAAATTTAAAACTTCTGTGTAATACTCAGAATTAAAAGGCAACCTAAAGAATAGGAGAAAATGTTTACAAATCATATATATGATAAGGGGTTAATAACCAGAATTGTTAAACATGGGTGTACCAATAGCTCAACAACAAAAAAAATAAAAATGATCAAAAGACCTGAATGCACATCTCTCCAAAGATGATAAATACAAATGGCTAACCAAGCATACGGAAAGATGTTCAGCATTACTTATAATTGGGGAAATGCAAATCAAAACCATAGTGAGCTTTCACACCCCTTAGGATAGTTATGTTAATAAAAAATAAGTTTTTGCAAGAGTGTGGAAAATTAGAGTCTTTTTGTATTGTTAGTGAGAAAGTAAAATGGTGCATCTGTTACAGAAAACAATATTTCCTCAAAAGGTAAAAAATGATCTAGCAATTCCACTTCTAAGTATGTATCTAAAAGAACTGAAAGCAGAATCTTGAAGATATATTTACACACCCATGTTCATAGCAGCACTATTCACAGTACCCAAGAAGCAGAAGCAAACCAGGTATCCACTGACAGATAAATGGATAAACAAAATGTAACTACATAAAAGGCAATATTCAGCCTTTAAAAAGGAAGGAAATTCTTTCTTATACACGCTCTAACATGGTGAACCTTCACAACATGCTAGGTGAAACAAGCCAGTCACAAAAAGATGAATACTGTACAAGTATGATTCCACTTAATTGAGTCATCTAAATAGTCAGATTCTTAGAAACAAACAGTGGAATGGTGGTTGCTTAGTGTCTAGAAATAGGGGGAAATAGTTTTATTTTAGTTTTATTTCAGATTTATTGTATTGTTTTGAGAAAAGGGGGGAGGGCTCAGGGCAGTCTCCATAGTTGCACATCATTAGTTGTGGCAGTTTTTCATTCCACCTGTTGTAGTTTTTCATTCCACACAGGTGGATGTGGGGCCGAGCAGGGTGAGAACTGAACTGGGGGCCTCCCATATGGGAAGCGAGAACATTTGCCACCATCAGAGTGGTTACACCAGTTGCGTGGCAGTTCAGCATATCCCAGACCTTGTGGTTGCAAGGCAAGCGCTCAACCTTCTCAGCTATCCCAGCAGCCCCTGAAATAGTTGTTTTTTAATTAATAATTAAAAATTACTACTTTTTAATAGAGTTTCAGTTTTGCAAGATGAGAAAGTTCTGGAGATTTGATTGCACAGGAATGTGAATATATTTAACACTACTAAATGGTACAGTTAGAAATGGTTAAGATGGTATGTATTTTCCGGCGTATAAGACGACCCCCTAATTTTACAGTTAAAACATAGGTTTAGGCCTATATTCGCTGTATAAGACTACCCCCCACTTCCGAGGCTGTAGTCTTATACAGCGAATATAGGCCTAAACCTTGTTTTAACTGTAAAATTAGGGGGTCGTCTTATACGCCCGGTCGTCTTATACGCCGGAAAATACGGTAAATTTTATATTATTCCTTTTACCACAATTAAAAATGTTTTAAAAAGTCATATTATATGCTAGTCACTACTGAGTGCAAGGCATACAGAATAAATATAAACAGTCCTTGAACTCATTTACTAATATTAGATATGTGACGACTGTTATAGTGATTTTTATACTCATTATTTAATATTAATACTACAATACTTCATTCTGCATGCATTTGTTGTTAACTAATGGTAGTTGCTGCTGTTAATAATGTTGTTGTTAAATATAATAGCACTTTAAGACTTTTGCTAAGACTTAGGTCTTGGCACTGGACTATTAACACTGGACTTTGTCAAGAATACATAGCTTAAATGAATGATTAAAATTAGATTAGAAACAAATGATGTACCATAATAGCATAGAATAAATGGAGTTTGACTCTAGACTGAGCTAGTTGATGTAGGAATAATTCCATGCTTTTAAGCTTATCTCCCTTTGGAGGCAAAACTCAAGGTTATGAAATACCTACAGAATAATTCCAGAGTAACACAGGTAACTTTATTTGCTATTTATATAGATGTTAATTGCCTTTCTGGTTTTAAATATGAAATATTTATACATTACTTGGTTGTACATTTTAGGAAGGCTGAAGTTACATTGGATGGAGTTTGGCCAACAGATAAAACATCACGATGTTTAATAAAGAGCCCAGATCGACTTGCTGATATCAACTATGAGGGAAGATTAGAAGCAGTTTCACGGAAACAGGGTGCTCAGTTCAAAGAATACCGTCCTGAAACAGGTTCTTGGGTGTTTAAGGTATAGTCATTTAACCTAGTTCTTACTAACTTTAGTGGGACTCATAAAATGTTTGTCAAGTGTTAACAGTCTTAAATTCTGCCTTTTTTTTATTATTATTAAGAATTAGATTTAGAGCTACATCATGATTTTCTCTAAATTACACATTTAGATAAACCCTAGGGCTCATGATTCAAATACTCTACCCCATCGTATGAGTATTTAGACACTTCTGAGGTGTGAGTTTTTTAGGTGGCATCATTAGGGGTCATCAGGCAGAATTTCTGTCTTTTTGTTTTTTTGTTTTAAGATTTTATTGGTTTTTTGTTTGTTTTGGTTTTTGATTGTTTGTTTTAAAGATTTATTTTATTGTTTTTGACAGAGACAGAGTAGATACAGAGAAGGGGGAAGGCCCAGAGCAGTTTTCATAGTTGTACATCCTCAGTTGTCGACATGGTTTTCTTCCACAAAGGTGGGCAGGGGCTGCACAGGGTGGAAACCAGGCTGGGAGCCTCCGGCATGGGAGGCATGCCCCCCTTGAGCCAGGGGCTGAACCTGGGGGCGAGAACCGAACTGGGGGTCTCTTGCATGGGAAGCACACCACAGTTCAGCATATGGGTCCACATGGGTCAGGGTTGGGATTCGATCCTCAGTCCCTGGAGCTGCAAAGTGAGCGCTTAACCCACTGAGCCATTCTGGCTTCCCTGTATGAGAGAAGGTGAAAGAGAGAGAGTGGGGTGTGTGTTGGGGGGGTGGGGGGCAGAGCAGTCTACATAGTTGTACATCATTAGTTGTGACATGGTTTCATTCCACACAGGTGGATGAGGGCCTGCGTGGGGCAAGAACCAAACCAGGGGCCTCTGCAATGGGAGGCGAGAACCTTCGCCGCTGAGCCATCCTAGCAGTTGCCCATAGTTTGGCATATGGGGTTACACAAGCCAGGGCCAGATATCAAACCCCGGACTTAATGATTGTGAGGCAAGCACTGAACTGCTGAGCTATTATGTCATCCCCCAGAATTTCTGTCTCTTGATAGATCGATTCTTCCTAAAGAATTATCATTCTTTTAAATATTTCTGGGATGTAGAGGTAGACTCTCTCCCTTCCTTGATTATTTTAACCCACTGGTTTCTTTCTCTTTTGGCTTATTGGATTATATAACTTGTTGAAGGCCATTGTATTGGTAAAGAACAATTAGTTAGTATATAGATGTGAAAATAGTAATGGCTCTTTTGGATTCGGTTCTTTCTATGTGAATATATTAATTTATTAATTAAATGAGCAATTACTACCTACATGCACTAAACATCTAGAAACAGTAAAGTGTGTGATAGGTGACATTTCATTATGCTTTAAATATTTTGATAATTTTTTTTTTAAGCTAATCTGTAGGATTACAAGGGCAAATATTGTGGAAGCTGTTCTGATTATAACAGTATTAAACTTTATTTTGTTGAATTCTCCTCTTCCTTAGGTCTCCCACTTTTCTAAGTATGGCCTTCAAGATTCTGATGAAGAGGAAGAGGAACGGCCATCCAAAACTACTATGAAGAAGTTGAAGACAGCTCCTTTGCCTCCTGCAGGCCAGGCCACCCCATTTCAGATGGCTCTTAATGGCAAACCAGCACCTCCACCCCAGGTAGAGAAAAGACAGTGAATTTGAATGGAATCCATGATACAGAAGTTGAACGCAAGTCATTCAGCTAGTACAAATCTGTTTTATGACCCCTGGAACTTTGAAGAGTACATATGTATTGGCAATCATTTTGAGACAAGTACAAAGGAGGGCATGAGGTGGTGCTGACATCTGTTTTTACTAGAGTGTTAAAGAATTCTCTTGTTCTTTGGATCATTCCATCTACAAAATTGTCTTTCTTAATCTACCACCCCACCCGCCAAGTTCTGCCCCAGCAACTCCTGAATTCTCTGCTCAGTAATCAACATAAGATAGCCTTTTGGGTTAATGCAAAGTATATCCTCCTTTTAACCTGATATACAGTTTAACCTTGTTCTTTTTTTTTTTTAATTGTCAAATATTTTGGGGTGACATTGATTGGTAACAGTTAGATAGTTTCCAGATGTACAAATCTATATTACATCACCCATGCATTGCATTATGTGCTCACCACCCAGAACCAGCTCTCCTTCCATCACCATATATCTGGTACCCATTCCCACCTCCCCCCCGACACACACACTCTCTCTCCCTGCTCCACCCCTTCCCTCAGGTAATCACCAAACTATTGAGTGTGTCTGTAAGTCTTTGTTTCTTTTTTTTTTTTTAAGATTTATTTGATTGATTTTGACAGAGAGAAACAGAGACAGGGAGAGACAGAGAGAAAGGGAAGGGCCCAGAGCAGTCTCCACAGTTGACATTAGTTTTTCCATATAGTCTCACTCCACAGGCGGGCACGGGGCTGCACAGGGCAGGAACCGGGCCGGGAGCCTCCCAAATAGGTCCCGGCAAGAACTGAACTGGGGGCACATCCAAGTTCAGCATGTGGGTCCGCATGGGCTGGGGCCGGGAGTCGATCCTCGGTCCCCGGAGCTTCAAAGCGAGCGCTTAACTCGCTGAGCCATCCCAGCTTTCCCAAGTCTTTGTTTCTTTGTTACTTTCAGTTTTATAATCCACCTGTAAGTGAGGTCATATGTTTCCTGGTTCTTCCAGTCTGACTTATTTCGCTTAATAAGATGGTTTCAAGGTCCATCTATGTTGTCACAAATGACTGTATTTCATCTTTTCTTATCACTGAGTAGTAGTCCATTGTATAAATGTACCAAAAGTTCTTTATCCAGTCATCTATCGAATGGCATTTTGGTTGTTTCCATGTTCTGGCCACTGTGAGCAGTGAGTGCTACAATGAACATGTGGGTACAGACATCTTTGCAGATTAAGGTTTTCAGGATTTTTGGGTAGATACCCAGTAGAGGGATTGCTGGGTCATATGGTAATTCCATTCCTAATTTTTTGAGGAATCTCCATACAGCCTTTCATAGTGATTGTACCAGTTTACATTCCCACCAGCAGTGTATGAGGGTTCCTTTCTCTTAATCTTGTTCTTTACCTCTGGTTTTTTTTAAAGTTCAGTCAGCTTTCTGCAAGGTTTTTAAACTCCATTTTCCTCAAGTTGTTTGCTTGTACTTCTTGATATTTATATTTTAACAGTACATACTCTTTATGAAAATAGGATGAAGTTTTAGAATACAAAAGAATTATTTGGCTTGGGGATAATAACTGCTGCATTATATGTTGCAATTATGTGTATCATACTCTTTCACATTGTTAAGCTAGTATAAACTTTTTGTCCTTGCAGAGAAAGCTTTGTAATTTAAATGTCAGGTAGTTTCTTTGCCAACTCTTAAGTTTTACTTTTATTTGGATGTTATTTATATTAAATAAAATTACAAAAGTGTTTTTCTTTGTTGCCATACTCCCTCAAAGAGAGAACTTTTTAAAAAAGATTTATTTTAGTGTTAATGACAGAGAGAGAGAGAGAGAGAGAGAGAGAGAGAGAGAGACAAAGACAAAGAGAAGGGGGTGGGCCCAGAGCAGTCTCCGTAGTTGTACATCATCAGTTTTTGACATAGTTTCATTCCACACAGTGGGGGTTGGGGGTTGCATGGGACTAGAGCTGGGCTGGGTGCCTTCAGCACGGGAGGCACGCCCCCACAAGCTGGGGGCCAAACTTGGGGCCTCCCACATGGGAATCTCGCCCTGGCAAGAGTTGAGCAGGGGGCATACCCCAGTTCAGCACATGGGTCCTCATGGGCTGGGGCCAGGATTCAATCCTCGGACCTCAGGGCTGCAAAGCGAGTGCTTAACCCACTGAGCCATCCTGGCATCCCCAAAGAAGAGAACTTGATACAGATTTCCTTTGTAAATCATCCTCTCTACCTCTCATCTGCTAAAAGCAGGACCTTTGAAATTTTCCATGCTACAATTCTTATGGCTGCTGATTTATACAATTTTTATAATTTATTAAGTAATTTCTTGGGAGGCATTTTTCTGGAGATTACTGTGTATGTATGTTCATGTTTGTATAATATGAAGGGGGAAGGTGTGATAAAAGCGGGAAATGGAAAATATGTTGACTTTTATCTTTGTTGCATTTAGGATGCCCCTAAGAAATCTCTTCTGAACTAAAGAAATACTATAAATGGATTTGGTTTCCTAGTTATCTGTGTTCTTTTGGTTGAATCATAATCTTTTCTATAATCCTTTCCAAAGTGTTTTTTTATCTTACATTATATGTATTTCTTAGGATAAGAGTCAGCCATATTTTCTGTCAATAAAAGTAATATGGAGAATCCTAAAGATACAGCTTGAGGGGGAAAAGCTTCATCTATGGACAGAGCAAATTTATGTAATCTTAACAATTAATGAGTTTTAGGCTCTTTAATTTTCAGAATACAAATAGTAACTGATAACTCTAATTTCCTGTGATGACACTTCAGTAGGTGAGAGCTTTTTGAAAAGCTGAGCACCAAAATATTTCAGAGCAAGTTTCTAGGGGAAAGATGAGGATCAAAATGTGTAAAGAGAAAATAGTGAACAGGATTCTTTTTTCAGATACCTCCTTTAACTGAGGAAGTGAATGGCCTTTGACCTTTTGGATGAGCAAAGCAGAAATGAGAGAAGTTAGTAAAGATGTTCAGATATTCAGGACAATGTGTTAAAATAGTAATGTGGAATTCTAAAGAACTCTTCCTTCATATTGCCCAGTAGTTACACAGTGTTTAGCTGTTGGTACCAAAGACCTGTGTTTTACTTAACATGAGAACACTTGAGCCATCAGAATGAATTGGGAATTGACAAACCAATCTCATCCCAGCTTCAAGAGTACTATCTTCACAGTGTAACCTGGCCCCCTTGCATAAGTTGATTTAGTATGGTGTTCTGTCAGTCTGCTATAGCTTTTTCTTTTTCTTCCTGTACAGAATCTCAGGTTCCAGGAAGATACACAAGTATGTTTTGTTTTGTTTTGTTTTAAGATTTATATTACTGTTTTGAGAGAAGGTGAGAGAGAGAAGGGAAGAGGGCCCAGAGCAGTCTCCATAGTTGTACATCATTAGTAGACATAGTTTTATTCCACACAAGTGGATGTGGGACTGCATGGAGCAGGAACATACCTGGGGGCCTCTTGCATGGTAATCAAGAACCTTTGCCACAAGAACTTGTATAACTCAACAATAAAAAAACAAGCAATCCAATTAAAAAATGGGCACATGACCTTAACAGACACTTCTCTCATGAAGACATACATATGGCCAGCAAATGTATGAAAAAATGCTCAAATTCACTAGCAATTAGGGAGATGCAAATAAAAAACACAATGCGATACCATCTTACACCTGTTAGAATGGCTATAATCAACAAGACAAGTGATAAGTGCTGGAGAGGCTGTGGAGAAAAAGGAACCCTCATACACTGCTGGTGGGAATGTAAACTGGTACAACCCCTATGGAAGGCTGTATGAAGAGACCTCAAAAAATTAGGTATGGAATTACCATATGATCCAGCAACCCCTCTACTAGGCATCTACCCAAAAAACCTGAAAACCTTAATCTTTAAAGATGTTTGTACCCGCATGTTCATCGCAGCACTGTTCACAAACAACCAAAATGCCATTCGATAGATGACTAGATAAAGAAGTTGTGGTACATTTACACAATGGAATACTACTCAGTGATAAGAAAAGATGAAATACAGTCATTTGTGATAACATGGATGGACCTAGAGACCATCTTATTAAGCGAAATAAGTCAGACTGGAAGAATCAGGAAACATATGACCACTTATAGGTGAAATATAAAACTGAAAGTAGCAAAGACACAGACCTATGGACACACTCAATAGCTGGGTGATTGCCTGAGGATAAGGGGAGAAGGGGGAAGGGAGAGTGGGAGAGGAGGTAGGAGTGGGCACCAGCATTATGGACACACTCGATAGTTTGGTGGTTACCTGGTGACGGGGGAGAGGGGGGAAGGAGAGTTGGGGGTGGGAGGTGGGAGTGGACACCGGATATATGGTGATGGAAGAGGAGCTGATTCTGGGTGGTGAGCACAATGCTATGCATAGGTGATGTGATGTGGACTTGTACATCCGGAAACTATCTAATTTTTACCAATCAATGTCACCCCAATAAAATTAACAATAATAAAAAAAAAAGAACCTTTGCTGTCATCTGGCAGTTACCAGTTGTGCTGCAGTTCAGCAGTTTGCATGGTCCAGAATTTGATCCCTGACCCAACCTATTAAGCTATCCCAGCATCCCCTACAGTTTTATTTAATGGTCACGTTTATTCCACTCCAGTTTCTACAATATCCTCCTTAATCACCTCTTTGTTGTTCGTTCTTAAGCCTTTGCTCCTAATAAAAGCAAGTAAATCTAAGCATCCAGAACACATAAAGGTAGCTAAAAGTTCATATACTCTTCTCTTATGCTGTTTAAGTTAGAGAAAAATTGGGCAGAAAAACCTTCACACAGATGAATTAGGGCAATTGCAGAAATGTTTTGTTTGGTAGTTAGAACATTAATTCCAAAATGCTGAGCTGAGATCCAGTTTTCAGCTGATTGCTTCAGTACCTTGGTGAGCTTTGATTTCATAGATCTGGCATAGGGCTCAAGCATGTTCCTCAAGTGATTGAGATATGTAGCCAGGGTTTAGAACTGTTGAAAAAACTCAGATCTTTGGCCTCAGTGTTTTTTTGTTTTTTTAAAGATTTATTTTCATTGTTCTTGACAGAGAGATAGTTACAGAGACAGAAAGAAGGGGGAGGGACCAGAACAGTCTCCACAGTTGCACATCATTGACCTTTCCACATAGTTTCACTACACAGGTGGGTGCAGGTCTGCACAGGGCAGGAAATGGGCCAGGGTCTCACCCAGTGAGAACTGAACTGGGGACACTCCCCAGTTCAGCACATGGGTCCGCACAGGCTGGGGCCTGGATTCGATCCTCAGTCCCCGGGGCTGCAAAGTAAGCGCTCAACCCACTAAGCCATCCCGGCTTCCCCTCAGTGTTTTTTTTTAACCTCAGCCTTATATTGATATATAATCTGTTTTTAGTACCATCAGTCAAGGTAGATTAGTTGAATTGTTCAGAAACTTAGCATTGTTCACTTGGTGAGTACAATGAAATAAGTTAAAAAAAATTTTTTTCTTAAAGATTTATTGTTTGAGCGAAGGTGAGAGAGAGAAAGAGAGAGAAGTGGGAGGGCCCAAAGCAGTCTCCATAGTTGCATATCATTAGTTGTGACATTGTTTCATTCTTACACAGGTGGATGTTGGGCAGGGTGTGGTGGGAACCAAACTGGGGACCTCCCATATGTGAAGCAAGAAACTTCACTGCCGTCTGGAGGTTACCAGTTGTGCCACAGTTCAGCATAAGGGTTTACACTGGCTGGGGCTGGGATTCAATCCCCAGACCTTGTAGTTGCAAGGCAACTGCTCAACCTGTTGAACAATCCTGGCATTCCTAAAATTTTTTTAAGGAAAACAGTAGTTAGAAGAAAAAAAATTTTTAATCTATGTATACTTTTTTGAAAATTAGGGGAACACGATGGCTCAGTGGGTTGAATGTTTGCTTTGCAGCCCTAGAGACCAAGGATCAAGTCCCTGCCCTGGCCATTGTGGACCCATATGCTGAACTAAGGTATGCTTCCCATTTGGGAAGCTCCCAGTTCGGTTCTTACCAGGGCAGGCTTCCCATGTGGGGCTTCCCCACCCCCACTCCCCAGTTTGGCCCCCAGCTCGAGGGGGCATGCCTCCCATATGGGAGGCCCCAGCCAGGTTCCCACCCTGCCTGGCCCCGCCCACCTGTGTGGAATGAAACCATGTCAAAAAACATGATGTGCAACTAGAGACTGCTCTAGGCCCTCCCCCTTCTCTCTGTCTCTGTCTCTCACTGTCTCTGTCAAAAACAATAAAATAAACATTTTTAAAAAATGGTAGCTATCTAAATTTGTCTAATGAATCAATACATATTTTAATATGTATTTTATATTTTTATTTAATTTATATATATTACATATAAATAATTCTATAGCCACAAACCTGTTTGCTTCAAATATTAATGTTATTGAGTTCTACAACTCCTGCATTAATATACCTCAATGTATGTGTAGAAACATACACTTTAATGGAACCTTGAAACCCTGACATGAAATTTCTCTTGCAAATGCAATACTGTTGACAGCGCTGACTTTCCAGCTTAATGAATGTAAAACATTCTTTGCAGTTAGAAAACAAGTTGTTTTGGGGGTAGGCAACAGTAGTAGTTATACTGGAATGAACTACTTGGATGAGAGGATAGTATGAATTATTTTTACATCTGTTTTACGATGAACTGGTAATTTACCCTTTGTTGAGCAAGTATGTCTTCGGTTACTGTACCTACTTGAATCATTTTACCTACTGCATTAGGAGATGCTTTGTCTTTTAGAGTATATGTGGTCTGACAATTAAGTTTGCAAACTCATCCTAGAAAAAGTGCTACAGACCTCATTGCTGAATATCACTATGGTCACCTTTGAAGTACTCCCCTTGGGAAGCTCTGCACTGATGCCAGTGCCTAGTCCACCCTTCAAAGCATTTGTGAAACTCTCTGGAATGGCTATCAGAGCTGTCATCATATTACACCTGATGTCCTGAGTGTCATCAAAATGTCTCCCTTTCAGTATTTCCTTTATTTTGGGGTAAAGAAAAAAGTCATTGGGAGCCAGAACACATAAGTAGGGAGGGTGTTCCAGTACAGTTATTTGTTTACTGCTCAAAACTCTCTCACAGACAGTGCTGTGTGAGCTGGCTGGTGCATTGTTGTGATGTGAGAGCCATGAGTTATTGGTGAAAAGTTCAGGTTGTTTACATCAAACTCATTCACACAGCCTTTTCATCGCTTCCAAATAGTCAAATTGGTTGACTGTCCACTTGCTACAAATTTCTACTAAGCAATCAATCCCTCTGATGTCAACAAAGGTTTGCAACGTCATTTTGACTCTTGATTTGGCCTGAGGGAACTTTTTTGGTTGTGGAAAATTGGCTGACTTGCATTGTGCACTGGGACACTTTGTTTCATTGTCGTACTGGTGCACCCATGTTTTATCACCAGTGATAATACGGCCCAAAATGTAGTCTTGCCTCTCCAAAACATCTTGGCAAACTTCGAATCTCCTTTGCTTTTGTTCATTGGTGAGCTCCTCTGGGACCGTTTTTACACATACCTTTCTCATGACAAGATTTTCAGTGAAGATTTTTCTGTTTCTCTATTGATTTTTACTTGGTCTACTGTACTTCTCACAATTAGCCAACAATTTTGCCACATAATTAGATGAATTTTTGCATTGTTTTCATCAGTTCTGCTCATTATTCACTGCCCTGACCTCTCTTCATCAGTGACACTTTCTCTCCCGTCGGAAAAATATTTAATCTGTACACTGCCATTTTCTTCATGGCAGTGAACTTAGTCCAAATTTATCCCCCTAAACTTGGACTAAGATATCCCTGATTTCACTTCTACTCTTGCCAGTTTTAACAAGAAACTTAATGTTTGTTGCTCTATTTCAAGCTCTGTACACATTCTCACAACAGCACACAAAACACAATAATGAACGCTACTCAGCATTACACTGCCATAATTGACACAGATACAGCTGTGAACACTGATTTACCAAGATTATGAAACCATACCGAGTTGTTTGTACAGTGCTACCAATGTAAGCTCACGGTGGCAAAGTTTGCAAACTGTCAGATCTTGTGCGGCTGTGCCCACCTGTGTGGAATGAAACTATGTCAAAAAACTAATGAAGTACAACTATGGAGACTGCTCTGGGCCCTCCCTCTTCTCTCTCTGTCTCTTATCTCTGTCAAAAGCAATAAAATCAGTCTTTAAAATATTTGTGAGACCTTGTATTTGTATAAGGATGAGTTATTTGAATTGGGGAGTGGAGGTTTCTCAAATCTTTAAAAGTTTCAAACATGAACCCCTCCTCCATATAGCTAAGTAGCCATTTTACAGATAATATCTGTGTACTTAGCATTTATAATACATTGTGCTGATATTTAGGCATAAATAAGATACTATACTTCACAGAAATTTCTGTGCCATTCTCTTTTTTTAAGATTTATTAGATTTATTTTATTGTTTGAGAGAAGAAGGTGAGAGAGAGAGAAGAGAGGAGGGCCCAGAGCAATCTCCATAGTTGTACATCATTAGTTGTGACATAGTTTCATTCCACACAGGTGGATGTGGGGCTGGCCGTGCATGGTAGAAACCTGCCCCCCATGGGAGGTGAGAGCCTTTGCCACCAACCAGGTGGTTGCCAGTTGCACTTCAGTTCATATGGGTTTGCACAGTCACGGCCAGGAATCAAATCCCAGACCTGGTGATTTCAAGGCAAGTGCTCAAACGCTGAGCTGTCTCATCATTGCCCCCCACCCCTCTCCTTTTTTTCTAGGATTATCTTTGAAGAAGCACCTGATCTCCACAATTTCTCTGAAAATAAGTACACAGACATCTTTTGGGAGTTTATTACTATTACTTAGATATGCTTGAACAAAATTTGCATATATGGAATGCTAGTAGCTTATTAGGTCTTCATATACTCATTTTCATAAGAATTCATTTCCCCCTTGTCCACTTATTAGATGATAGCTTGCAGCTTTGAAGTCTGTGCATGGTGGTAGAGCAAATAAAACCTTGATCCTCAGCATTCTTAATGGTCCCTTTAGGTCCCTAACACAATTATTTGATGTTATCCTCCCATTTTGCCTAAAAGTATTCCAAGTGAACGTTCCTTGTTAGAGTCATTCCTTTGTTGAGTAGTATAAGTTGGA
Source organism: Craseonycteris thonglongyai (assembly GCA_004027555.1). Taxonomy (NCBI): domain Eukaryota; kingdom Metazoa; phylum Chordata; class Mammalia; order Chiroptera; family Craseonycteridae; genus Craseonycteris; species Craseonycteris thonglongyai. Next base: position 38,092 of record PVKE010003810.1, read on the forward strand.
ATTCTCTCTTTTCTTTCTTCCCACCAATCCCTGCTTCTTCTTATCTTTTCTAGTTAATTGCTTTCTTTGTGTGTGAGGCACTACATTAAGCAGTAGAAATAAGGAATGTATTCAGTGAATGCTGAATTTAACAATGTACTTGGTGGTAGATACAAGGGATGACCCAAAAAATAATCGGAATTATCTTATAGAGGGTGAGCCTCTTATAGCACAGGATTCCCCTGTTAGGTGAGTATTCTAGCACTCCATCTGCATCAGTGTACCAGCTGGCATTGTTGTGAGAGGCTGCGTTTGGCTTCAGTAAATTATTTTTGGAGACTCTTTCAATACATTTGCCCATTTCATAATGAGTGAGTTACAAGAGTTGTTTGGAAAGTATCCAGCCATATATATCCATGCTTATTTTATTGACAATGGCTGGATTTTTTTCCGGACAGCCCTTGTACATGAACAGTGTGCAGCATGACAACACACCTGCCCACAGTCATGCTGTGTTCATATTCTCCATATACACCCAGACTCTCCCCAAGCAACTTTTTTTGTTTCCCCGGATAGAAAATATCCTCATAGGGAAACGTTTTGGTAATATGGAAGAAGTGAAACAAAAAACTGCAGAAGTTCTAAAAGGCATCAAAATCGACAAGTTCAGAAAATGTTTTGAGCACTGCAAAAAGCGTGTCAATAGGTATATTGCATCAAATGGAGAATAGCTTGAAGGTTACTGAAGTTTACATGTTAAGAAAAAATACACAGTTTGTTTTATGAATACTGGGTTTTCTTGGGTCCCCACTTGTATAGAAAACAATAGACCATAATCTGTTTTCACTCCTTAACAATCTGGTAGAACAAAGTGTATATATATATATATATTCTATATATGTGTATATATATATATACACATATATAGAATATATATATATATATGCAAGTTATTATATAAACTAGGTATAGATAGGATGTTATGGGAGCCCTACAGAGGAGAGGAGGGTACCCTAACTGACAAGTTGGCAGAAGATGGGAAATTTCAGAACTCTTCCTTAAAGTGCACTGGTTAAAAAATCAACATTTTAAGGAGCCATTGGAATGGGAATGTTCACATAATCTTTGTAATTATAATTGGAGTATCATCACCAGGGCTGCATCCACTCCAACCATCCCCCCACCGCCCCCCGAATGTAAAAGCATAAAAATAGAGCACATATGTAACACATAGATGAAGTACTATATAATTACATACCTGGAACCTATCTTAAGTTTTACTAACCAGTGCCACCCTAATTTAATGATATAAATAAATAAATAATGGCTGGATGGATAGATAGATGATTGATAGATAGATAGATAGATAGATAGATAGATAGACAGATAGACAAAGTCTCACCAGTAGGTAAAAAGTAGTTTCATCTTTCCTTTTGACCATTTTCTTGCTTCCAGTTTTGTTATGCAGTTCTTGAGGATTGTTCACATCTTAAGTGGTAGTTAACCATATATCCAACACCTCTAGTTTTCTACAATTAAGAATGGGAGCACTCTTTTGGTAAAGCTATTTGCTAAAGGAATGCAGAAGAACAATAGATAAAATACCATTAAAATTAAAGTAGAAGTTACACTAATAGTTGTTTTTTGAGCAAAGAAATCATGGGGGGAAAAAATTTTTAAGCTACCTGACATGTAAGATCCATTTGAGGTTTAGCATCAAATAGGCCAGTTACGAAAGATAAGCCAAAAACTGTGGACGGTTAATAATCTACAAATGATACAATGATAAGAAAAATAAGTGGTAGAGCCTTTTGATTGAGAATATTTCATAAATTGGCTTAGTTACTTGTTAATATTTTGCCATGTCATATGAAAGTTTGGGACATATTCAATGAATTTGCACTCTACCAATTATCTTAGTGTGCTTCAGCTTTATAAGTGTTTACCTTTTCAAACTATAAACTGTTAGTTGTGGCTCTATCTTTAAAACTGTTAATAAAAGTAAATAGAACTTTGACAGTTTTAAACAGTTTTAATCTGGAAATTACATGGTTTTTCCTTAGGGGAAATTAGAATAGATAGTCCTTGTATCTTACATGGTACTGCACAGGTAGACCCAAACTGACATTGGGATTCAGTCACTCTAAAGATCAATTTCAGGCCCAAATTGTGTTTGTTAACTAGAAGTTTATTTCTGAGTGTTTTCTTTTAAAAAATGCAGTTACTGGAGACTTTGATATTTGTACCTTTTATTCTCTTCCCAATCACTTCTGCCTATAAGGCAGTGGTATGAGGGCAGGATGACCCTGTAAAAATCTGAAAATCATAGTTGCTAGCTAAATCAGGTAAGGCATAGTCTTTGTCTGAAGATCACCATTTGTTCATTATGGTTGTTGGCTTAGGTTCCAGAAACAAGACCATAATACTACAAAAGGGTGATTCTGTGAATCTTCATTTATATACCAAGTACACACTTATGGAGAGATTTTTTTGGTAATTGGTAAATCCTGTTTAGCAAATATGCTACCCCACATTATGTAGAATGGGCAGAATCTAATACTGCTATGTCATATTCTGAATAAACTAAATGTATCTTGAAGCTCTATGTCTATTTGGTGTAATTTAATGCTAGTTCTCTGATCTTTCTACTGTCTACAGAGCCAGAGCCCAGAAGTGGAGCAGCTAGGGAGGGTTGTCGAACTGGACAGTGACATGGTAGATATCACCCAGGAGCCAATTTTGGATTCCATATTAGAAGAGAGCGTGCCTGAGGATCAGGAACCTGTGTCTGCCTCAACACACATTGCATCTTCACTGGGAATTAATCCACATGTCTTACAGGTGAAGTTCTAACCCACCCTTATTACAACAGGAAGCCAAAGTAAAACTTCCTTTGCATAACATTGGTCCTCTTCCTCCATTTAAAAGCATTAAAAGTTCACTAGAATAAGAGAGAGAATATGGCCCATGTTTGGGCCTTATTTTTCCATTTGGGAAGGGAAGGCTATATTGGGGTTCAGAAGACCTAGATTCTAATCCTTTGTAACTATTGCTTTGTGACTTTAGGCAAGTCACTTAACGTCTGTGAGCACCGATTTTTCTCTAAAATATTACTTTACTTCATAGGGTGGCTCTGAGGCTCTTGAAAGTACTCCACAAAGGTTGAAAGTTAAAAGTTAAAAACAAAACAAAACCAAGTAGATGCATGTTTCTTTCACCTCTGTCTCAACTTCCCCTGCCTGTGCCTTTTGGCTTGTTATGAGTTTAACCTTTGCTTGTTTGACTTTCAAATTATTCATTTAGCAAACATGTGAGCAATTTCTGTGTGCCAGGCTCTGGTGAGACTAAAGATACAGAGAAGAAGAGTGTTATAGAACTTTTACCATTCAGGCACATACAAGTATAATTGAGTCAGTTATACAAATGTATCTGCTCTGGACACAGCCTTGAGGCAGAGTGATTTATTGGTTATTATAAACTGCATTTGTCTTGTATAGCCTTTGCCTTGGGGAGCACATTCATTCTGTAGATATTACCTCTTTAGATCATGAAAGCATCATTGCTTGCTGATGAAGAAGATGTAGATATGGTCCTGGATCAACGCTTCAGTCGCCTTCCTTCTAAAGTAGATACTTCTCAAGAAATCTGTTCTCCCAGACTCCCTATTTCAGCATCCCACTCATCAAAATCTTGTTCACTAGGTACTGTAAAAGATGATATTTTTTAAGGTGTAAAGTCCTGCTTTTTACATTCCTTCTAAATTTAGCAGACTTCTCTAGCAAATATGCCCCCTAAAGGCGTAAGGATCCAAGAGGAAATGTACTCTTATAAAAATCTGTTAGGTGGGGCTAGTTTTTAAAAACTATGATTTACTTTATTAGTCTAGATGCAAAAGTTGTATGGAGTAGAAAAGCTTTTGTGTTTTGTCTAGGGCGGGGGTGGCAAACCTATGGCACGCTTGCCCAAAGTGGCACATGGAGCAATTATTTCAGCACGCGGAATTATTGTTTTTTGTTATAAAAACATCCTATGCCTCATAGACATAAAAATAATAGATACCTCTATCTCACTCGATGGGTTGGCACACGAGTCGAGCGAGTATACTCTTATTTCATAAACTTTGGCACTCAATCTCCAAAAGATTCGCCACCCCTGGTCTAGGGCCATGTTTTTATTTGCTTACGAATGTGGATTAGATAGTAATCTCAGATTTCCTAATTTTTATCACACCTTAGCAAACAGTAAGTTGTCCTACATTGTACTCTTATTTTTATTTATTTATTTATTTATTGCGGTTCTGACACTATCCTCATTGCCTTCTAGGGGCAAATGTTACTTTTCATAATGCAGAAAACTTGTCAGATTTCTACTTTTCCCTAAACCTTCCCAAATTCCCAAGGAAGTGATTACATGTTTGGTTTTGGTTTTTTTTAATTATATACCATAATTTATTAGTGGGTTTTTTTGTTTTTTTATTGGTTTTTCCACATAGCTTGATTCCACAGGTGGGCGAGGGGCTGCACAGGGCAGGAACTGGGCTGGGGTCTTCGCCCCGGTGAGAACTTGACTGGGGCACTCCCCAGTTCAGCATATGGGTCGGCACGGGCCAGGGCGGGGATTCGATCCTCAGTCCCCGGGGCTGCAAAGTGAGCGCTTAACCCACTGAGCCATCCCGGCTTCCCCTACATGTTTGATTTGAAATCTTTCCCTTTTCTAGCAGGCTTTTAGCTATGTGGTTGGGATTAGAAATAGAGTATTGTTGTCAGCAAAGGACTTTTTGAAACCATAGGAACTACTAGGAGGAGGTTTATGTTGTCTGAAAAACTAAGCATTTATTTTTTAATTCTTTTGAGTGCCCTAAGATATTAACTTTCCTTCTTTTAATACTTTAATAAAGCATCAGATAAACATTCATAACAACCTTTTCTATAATAGGCACTACATGAAAATCTCATAACTCAATAACTACATGCTTTAGACAGGAACCATATAAAATTAAAAAACAGGCAATAGTAACAATTACTGTTTTTCTGAAAGGCACATGTCCAATCAAAGATGTCTCAGTGGTCTTTTGTTTTCTTAAGTATTGATCATTAGAGCGGTGGGAATTTGAGTTTTGATTTTATGAAGCTTTTTATATTGACTAAGATACAGTTATATTTGGCAGCAGACTAACCTGGGCTTATCTCTCAGTCCTACCACTTAGTAGCTTTGTGAATTTAGACAAGGCACTTACAAGAGCCTGTAAAATTTCACTTATTTCTCACCTATAAAATGAAGATGATAATGTTTTTCATTTAAAGTTGTTGAAGGGTGAAAGTAAACTGTATGCAAATTGTTTATATAGAGTTTGCTATAGATCAATGCTAATTTTTTTTAGTAGTAGTGATGTTTATTATTAATGTTGTTACTGACATCATGATCATGATAATTCCTGCCTTGATTTCTGGCTGAATGAGTAATTTCTGCAATATCTGACTTAACCTGCTTCTGGTCTTTTATATGTGATTTCATTAGTTTGGTAAACCTATAATTTGAGCCTCATTGACTGTTGTTGTTCAGAAACAATAGACTGTATTTTCTAATAGCCTTTTTCCCTCCCTTATTTTAGTTGGTGGGTTACTACAATCAAAATTTACAAGTGGAACTTTTTTTTTACCAAATGTCTCTATGCAAGAATGTCGCACTCCCAGAGCATCATCTTTGATGAATACCCCATCCACATCCCTTTGGTCTGTCCCTCCACCCCTGACCTCTGTGTTTACAGTACCCAGCCCAGCCCCCGAGGTTCAGTTGAAAACAGTGGGTACACGCAGACAGCCAGGCCTAGTCCCTCTTGAAAAGTCTGTCACTTATGGCAAGGGGAAATTCTTGATGGACATGGCCCTATTTATGGGACGCTCATTTCGAGTTGGTTGGGGCCCCAACTGGACTATTGTTAATAGTGGAGAACAGCTGAGTGCCTCTTATGAACAGAAAAATCATCAGATTGCAGATTCTATGGAATATGGATTCCTGCCTAATCCAGTAGCTGTTAAATCGTGAGTCACATTTCCTTATGCTTTTTGAGAAAGGCAACATGGTAGTTAAGAAAAAACTTGATCATCTGGAGATCTTTCTAGGTATATTCTAGCACAATTTTAGATAGCAGAAGATATTTGTATAATTAAAAACTAAAGTGATCAATAAGATAACTCCATTTTTACCATCAAGGTATGAAGAGTGTATAGTATTTACCTGGTGGTTAAACTTGAGTTGGAAAATTAACATACCCAAAGCTAATGCTTCAGCCTTCCTTGGGTTCTCACCTTTTTTTTATATTATTTACTTTTTCTATTTTCTTACTTAGATATTTGTGATTTTTTCATATACAAGGTGTAATTCTCAACTAAGCACATTTCCTATATCTTAGACCTAATAAAATGTATAAACTGGATAATTCATGTGTACGTATTTGGAAATAAGGTGACATCTCTAACTATGTGTTATATATTTCTACATAATCCCCACCATCAACATGTATGTATGTGTGTATATATATACACACACATACAGAGTATATAGTTTTCTGATAGTTATTAGGCAGTATGCATACAGTTGTTTTGTAAAAAATTTATAACATTTTTCTATTTGCTTTTTATAATTATAACAAAATATTCTATCTTTAGTACAGATTAAGTGACTGGTCACCTATTCTTAGTTTTTAAAGTTGACTTTGGAGAAATAAAAAAAAAACAATACTCTTAGACCTCACAATCATGATGTCTTAATGTTTTGGAGGTTGCTAAGAGCAATCTTAAAAATTGATTCAAGGCCAGATTGACTATATGCTTATCTTAATTTAGAGTCAGTTCTTTAGTATCTATAAGCTTAGCCTCATGACTTTTGATATCTCACTTAGTATAATTTGAGAAATTGGTATCTCACAATAATAGTTTTAGGTCCTTGGACTTCACAATATCCAGATGCATGCTGAAGCCAGTTTAAGTCTAACTGTACTGATTCCCATGCTTGTCATACCCTGTCCTAAGAAGCCTTTGGATTCTGAATGCATAAGTCAGATAATCTGTTTACTCAGTGACATTAGGAAACACAATTTTTTTTTAACTCAGTGGAATGTTTTGCATTCTATTTGTAATCATTAAAAAACAGTTTTGGTTGTAGGAAAATTCTTGCATGTCTTATCTTTATTTTCTATCTTGTCATTTGCCCTTGTAGCCTAACTGAGTCCCCTTTCAAAGTTCACTTGGAAAAACTCAATTTGAGACAAAAGAAGCTGGATGAAGACCTACATTTATACCACATACCTCTGGAGCTCAAATTGAAACATAGCACTGTCCATGTGGATGAGCTGTGTCCTCTCATTGTTCCCAATCCAGGAGTTGCTGTCATTCATGACTATGCAGATTGGGTTAAAGAAGCATCAGGAGATTTATTGGAAGCACAAAGTGAGTATGGACTACTGATCTTTAATGCCCCAAGAATGGGGATAGGAACATGTGTTTATAGGAGAACAGATTTCCATATGCCAATGTAAATTTAGTAGGTGGATGCCTGAGCTTGAACTTGTCTGTAGTTGAGTTGGGATGAGCAAATCCCAAGCAAGAAGAAATTATATTGTTTACAATTATTCTATGGCCATTAACATACAAGTCCTTGTTCAAAGGAACTGTAGCCAGTCAAATCTCTTATATTTATGAAATAACATTCCTTCCCCCATGTGTAGCATATGGAAAGACAGAGATTCTTCCTTGCTTTTCTAAATTTTACCCGTTCTTTTTATGTCCAACTCAAGCCCCACTTGGTCTTCCCAACAATTTTGATGTTTATAACTTCCCTTCCTGACTTCTCTATTTACTATTACGTCTTTATAATAACTATTGTGACCATGTTTTTCTGAACCAATACTTTGATAAAAGGCTTTTCTAATTTAGGAAATTACTATTTCAAATAGTAGAAAAATCATTCTTGTTTTTCTCAACATTTCACATCACCTTTATTGAATTATGGGGACTATTTTAGAATGTTCCATACTAAATGTTTCACATTTTGCAGGTAGTTTATGTTCCGTTCTTTGTGTTTACTTAAGTTATCTCATCTTTTTGAACACGTGAGTCAGTTTCTCAATGCAAACTTGTAAGTGGCTTAAAGTAGTAAACAGTTCTTTTTGATTTCCTTCTTGAGGGGCAATATACATAATGATTAAGAGTAAAGAGTTGGACTTGGGAAGCCAGGATGGCTCTGTGGGTTAAGCGCTCACTTTGCAGCCTTGGGGACCGAGGATCAAATCCCGGCCCCGGCCCGTGCGGACCCATATGCTGAACTGGGGAGTGCCCCCAGTTCAGTTCTCACTGGGGTGAGACCCTGGCCCAGTTCCTGCCCTGTGCAGCCCCGCGCCCACCTGTGGAATGAGACTATGTGGAAAACCAGTGATGTGCAACTATGGAGATTGTTCGGGGCTCTCCCCCTTCTCTCTGTCACTATCTCTGTATCTCTCTCTCTCTCTCTCTCTCTCTCTCTGTCAAAAAACAATAAAAATAAATCTTTAAAAAAAAAAAAAAAGAGTTGGATTCAAATTACCTAGGTATGAATACTGGCTTGGCTACACATTGCCTGTAACTTTGAGAAAATCACCTAACACTCCATACCTCAGTTCCTCATCTGTATGTAATATTAGTCAGCCATAAGAAAAGATGCAACACAGCCATTTGTGACAACATGGATGGACCTGGAGATCATCATGTTAAGTGAAATAAGCCAGACAGAAAAAATCAAGAACCATATGACTTCACTGTATGTGGGATATAAAACTGAAAGCAACGAAAAAAACAAAAACTCATGGACACAGTCAGTAGTTTAGTGGTTACCAGAGGATAACGGGGTAGGGGCCTAGGGGAGAAGGGCAGGGGTATCAACTACATGGTGATGAAGAGAGAACTGACTCTGGGTGATGAGCACACAATGCAGCACATAGACAATATAATGTAGAATTGTACACCTATCTTTTTTAACTAGTCACTCCCAATAAATTTAATTAAAAGAAAAAAATAGTAAAATGAAGATAGCAACTATTATATAGTCCACATTGTATGTTAAGAGTTGCTTTACTCTTTGAGAATTTTGAGCAATCATTTAGATTCCCTGAATGTTAGCTGTGCCTGTAGTGGAAGAGAATGACCCCTCACAGATTTTTAGAGCACTTTATAGTCCTAATGCCTTTTGTAAATAAAATTTTATCAATTTAGGGATGCCAGGATAGCTCAGCAGGTTGAGCGATTTCCTTGGCAACCACAAGGTCCAGGAATCAAATCCCAATACTGGCCTGTACAAAACCATGTGCTAAACTGCAGCACAACCCATAACTGCCAGGATAGTGGTGAAGGTTCTCACCTCCCATAGGGGAGGCCCCCAACTCAATTCCCACCCCTCATGACCCCACATCCACCTGTGTGGAATGAAACCATGTCAAAACTAATTATGTGCAACTATGGAGACTGCTTTGGGCCTTCCCCCTTTATCATTCTGTATCTCACCATCTCTCAATAAAATAAACATTTGAACAAATTTTTTTAGTCAATTTACAGGACTTTTATCTATCATTTGAGATTATAGTAACCATAATTAGACTAGAGGAAACTGTTTAAATGGACATTGAGTTACATTTGTTATGTAAATACTACAGGAACATGAAGTGAGCAAGCAGTTAAATGACACACCTCTGTATTTTGTAAGACACAACTGAGTGAGTGAAGACAGGTTCAGGGAAATCAACTTTGAGTGGTGGTTTGGCATGTTTATTAATTTATGTATTATGCCACAATTAGAATGATGCCCTCTCTGTAGTTATTATAGGATTTAGTGCCATAACATTTTTTCGTGTCTCTTCCTTAGTTGTGAAGCATTGGAGCCTACCATGGACATTATGTGAAGCTCTATGGGGCCACCTAAAGGAGCTCGACAGCCAGCTGGATGAACCCAGTGAATACATTCAGGTTCTGGAGCGAAGAAGAGCTTTCTCTCGCTGGCTATCCCATACTGCCACACCTCAAATTGAGGAAGAAGTCTCCTTAACTCGAAAGGACAACCCTGTGGAGGCTGTCTTCAGCTACCTCACGGGCAAGAGAATCAGTGAGGCCTGCTCTCTGGCCCAGCAATCAGGTAAGGCATATGGTCCTTCTCTTGCAGGGCATATGAGTGTGCCTGTTTCCTACTCATTTGTCCCTATCTCTTAATTGTGTATTTGTCTTTGTCTTCTGTCCTGAGTATTAAGTATAGACTCCCCAAGATTACTGGTTCTTCCAGAATGTGGACTATGTCTTCTAGTTTTCTTTATAGATCAAGTTGTCCAACCTGATGTCCATGGGTCTCATATGGCCCAGGATGGCTTTGAATGTGGCCCAACACAAAATCATAAACTTTCTTAAAACATGAGTTTTTTTTTCTTTTTTGCAATTTTCTTTTTTTTTAGCTCCTCGCTGTCATTAGTGTCAGTGTAGTTTATTGTGAACTACACATAATGGAAGACAATTCTTCTTCCATTATGGCCCAGGAAAGCCAAAAGTTTGGACACCCCTAAACCTAAATGTTAAATTTACAGTTAAAATTATGTTTGTTCTTTATATGCTACATATTCATTGGTAGTAAAACTAGAAAATGCAGGTAAGCAAAAAACAATAAGCCAAAATCACCTAAATTATTTACTATTGTTCAGTGTGGAATTTGTACTTAGACTGTTGCTTTGTAATATATGAGGGCATTCTGATAAATCTTGCCTCCACTGTAATATTTTCTTGTTATATTAGACATGCCTGGATTTAACCAGTTCTGTGTAGTTACATAGTATCTCCCCTCCATCATTCTTGACCTTAAATGAACAGATGCTTACATTTTTCACCCAGTGTATATTAAAATGGAAGAGTATTCAGACATTCAGTTTAAATAGCATACTATTATTTAAAATCTTAACCACAGAAAAAGTTCCTCCAATTTTTTTGAAATTTTTGAAAAAGGAAATGAGAACTTTTTTTTTTTTTTTTTAATTAATTAATTTTTATTTTTGATAGAGAGAGAGAGAGATACAGAGACAGAGAGAGAACTGAACTGGGGGAGCTCCCAGTTCAGCATATGGTTCCACACGGGCTGGGGCCAGGATTCGATCCCTGGTCCCCGGCGCTGCAAAGTGAGCACTTAAACCCACTGAGCCATCCCGGCTTCCCCAAATGAGAACATCTTAAAGAAGGTTATTACAGGTGATGAAGCTTGGGTCCATCATTATGACCCTCAGAACAAAAGATGGTCCATGGAATACCACCATAGTACTTCCTACTGAGGCCTGAGTTTTGAATTTTTTTGGCTAAGCAATAATCTGAACCTCTTAAATAGGGTTTTCACTAACTTACTCTTCTCACTCAAAGTTTAATTTGTGAGTTGAAATACTTGGCTTCTTTTTTTTTTTAGGATGTTCCATATATATTTGTGCTTTTTAAGTTCCTCTTCTATTAATTACATAGTTCAGTTTAATGCTTGATCAGACCTTGTTTGGTGTGAATTTAATTTATCTGAAGCCACCTAATAGAAGCCATCAACTGAATTTTTTTGAGGGCTTGGCCAATTTTGGGATTATAAGAAACAAATCACAAGAAAAGATCGAATCAGTAAATTATATAAAATGGCCAGTTGCATTTCACTATCACTACATATTTAGCTCAGTACCTTTTATGGTCTTTATACAGTAAGAACTTGTCATTAGAATTGATCTTCTATTAAGCTATAATGATTCTGCATCACAAGAGATAAAGTTATGCTTACCGGCACACATATGTGTGGCAAAAGAGGATCTTAAGGAGTGCCAAAAGTCAGATCCTTAGATTTATTCCTCCACAAACTATTTTTTCCTCTTTCTTACAATAAGGTATAACCTTTGGCAAGGTGCTACCTTTCAGCTTACTAAAACTTTTGCCTCACTACCTTCATTTTCAGTAATTGATAGAACAACTAGACAGAAAATCCAGAATATAGAATACTTGAACACTATCAACCAGTGTTACCCGATAACTACCCAACAAAAAGAAACACCTCAAATCAATAACAAGGTTTTACCTGAAGAAACTAACAAAGGAGCAAACTAAAACCAAAGGCTAGAAGAAGGGAAGATATAATACTAAAGATTAAAACAAATCAATGAAAATGAAAAATACAATAGAGGAATCAGTAAACTAAAAGTTCATTGAAAAGATCAAGAAAGCCTACAAATCTTTACATTGATTATAAAAAGGAAAGACACAAACACAGGAGTAAAAATAGTGAACATCACTTACTAATAACCCTATAGAAAAAAAAGGCGTAAAAGAATGAACATCACTTTTAACCATACAAAAAAGGGATTACTATGAGAAATTCTGTGTCAACAAATTCAGCAACTTAGATAAAATCAACAAGTTCTTAGGAATATATAAATTATAAAAACTGACTCAAGAAGAAGTAGAAAATCTAAATAGAGCCATAACAAGTAGAGAACTTGAATTCATAATTAAAAATCTTCACTCAGAAAAGCCCAGGCCCAGATGTTTATATTTAAAGATGAATAAATCTTCTACAGCTCTTCTAGAAAATAAAGAAGGGAGTACTTTTTAGGGAATCCTATGATATTATTATCCTGATATCAAAGCGAGTCTACAAAATACCTACAGCTAACACCATACTTAATGCGGAAAGACCAAATGATTTCACCCTAAGATTGCAAACACTTATTTCTGTACAGAAGGGGTGTCCAACCTTTTGTCTTCCCTTGGCCATTTAGGAAGAACAAGAATTGTCTTGGGCCATAGATAAAATACACTAACACAAGTGATAGCTGATGAGCTAAAAAAATGACAAAAGGTCTTACAATATTTTAAGAGTGTTTATAATTTTGGTTGGGCCACTTTTAAAGCTGTCCTGGGCTGCATGCGGTCCATGGGCCACAATTTGGACAGGCTTGCTATACAGAATTGTAATGCATATTGTAGTCAGTGTATTCAGACAAGAAAAATAAGCAAAAGTTATACAGATTAAGAAGGAAGACACTAGAAATGTCTGTATTCACAGATGACATGATTCTATGTATAGATAGTCCTATGGAATCCACAGAAAAGGTAGTGGGACTAATAACCTAGTTCAGTAAGGTCTCAGGATTCAAGATCAATATACAGAATTCAGTTGTATTTCTATGTATTAGCAATTAACAATCCAAAAATGAATTTTAAAAATTCTATTTATCATAGCATCAGAAAGAATAAAATACTTAAGGAATAAATGTAATAAAAGCTTAAGAATTGTACACTGAAAACTATGCAACATTGCTGGAGAAATGAAAGTTCTGAATAAGTGAAGAGAAAGTCCATATTCATGGAATACATGTCAACGTCAGCACTAATGGCATTTAGGGTTAGTAATTCTTTCTTATCGGAGACTGTCCTGGAATTGTAGGATAAGCAGCATCCATGCCCTCTACCCAAAAGAGTTCTCCTGTAGTTGTAACTTGAAGACATTGCCAAATGTTCCCTACAAGGCAAAACCACACAGGTTGGATTAGATTCCAATGGATTGGAATCTAATCTACTAATGCAGTGGTCGGCAAACTGCGGCTCGCTGCGGCTCTGACTCCTTTTGCCGCAGTTTGCCGACCACTGCACTAATGGATTAGAAACCTCAGTATTAAGATGTCTGTTCTCCCCAGTTAATCTTTGTATTCAACAAAATCTCTATCAAAATCTCTAGCGATCATTTTTGCAGGTCCTGATCCTTATATGGAAATGTTAAAAACTTAAACAGTGTTGCAAGTGAATGAAGTTAGGGGATGTGGCATGTTTTCAATTCAGAACTTCTCTAAAGTTACAGCAGTCAAGTCAATGTACTGGCATAAGGATGAACATACAGGGTCTGAAAATTAAGTTCGCGAACTTAGAAAAAATGCTACATACTTCATTGCTGAATATCACTACTGTCACCTTCGCAGTACTCCCTTTGGGAAGCTCTGTACCGACACCAGTACCTAGTCCACCCTTCAAAGCAATTTTGGAATTGTTTTTCTGGAATGGCCTTCAGAGCCATCATCATATTACTCTTAATGTCCTGAATGTCATCAAAATATCTCCTTCCAATATTTCCTTTATTTTTGGGTAAACAAAAAAATTCATTGGTGGCTAAATCAGGTGAGTAGGAAGGGTCTTCCAATACAGTTATTTGTTTACTGGCTAAAAACTCCATCACAGACAGTGCCATGTGAGCTGGTGCATTGTCATGATGCAAGAGCCATGAGTTGGTGAAAAGTTCAGGTCATTTTCATCTTAACTTTTTCACGCAGCCTTTTCAGCACTTCCAAATAGTCAACTTGGTTCAATGTTTGTCCAGTTGGTACAAATTCATAATGAATGTTTATAGGGAGCTGGTGCGGAGCCTGAATGGAAGGGTTTCGGGGGGATGGGGGGGACCTCGATGGCAAAGCCTCAGTCCCCCCTTTCATCTCCCTGGGCCGGAGGAGTAGTTGGGTGATTAGTTACAAAGAAAAATGTGTATGTGCAGCTTCGCATGAAGGCCAGGTGGCAGATGCCTGTAGATTTATGGCCCATGATCTACATATCAAAGCCTTTCCTGGAAGGGGCTATTATCTCCTGTAAAGATCTGTTCACACCTGTGCTTTGCTATGCTAATACCTGACCTTTCCCTGTTCCTTGTAATGGTAAACTTTTTTTTGTTTGTTTAAGATTTATTTTATTGATTTTTGACAGAGAGAAACAGAGACAGAGAGAGAGAGAATGGGGAGGGCCCAGAGCAGGGTCCATAGTTGACAGCATTAGTTTTCCATGTAGTTTCACTCCGCAGGTGGGCACAGGGCTGCGCAGGGCAGGAACTGGGCCAGGAGCCTCCCACATAGGTCCCGGCAAGAACTGAACTGGGGGCACACCCCAGTTCAGCATGTGGGTCCGCATGGGCGGGGGCCGGGATTCGATCCTCGGTCCTCGGGGCTTCCAAGCGAGTGCGTTACTCACTGAGCAATCCCAGCTTTCCCAGCTTTTGCTATATAAGATAAGCAATAAAGCTATTTGGGGCTGCTCCTATTGAGGACAACCAGCTGGCCATCTGGTGTGGCTGGCCATTTGGTCTGTCTAACTTCGTTCATTCAGGCTGGTTCCTGGCAAATGTTGAATCTGATATCAACAAAGTTTAGCAATGTTGTTTTGACTCTTGATTTGGACTGATGGACCTTTTTTGGTCGTGGAGAATTGGCTGACTTCCATTGTGCACTTGGATGCTTGGTTTCAAGGTCGTATTGGTACACCCATGTTGTATCAGCAGTGATAACACACACCAAAACATCGTCTTTCCTCTCTAAAAGGTCTTGGCAAACTTCGACTCTCTGCTTTTGTTCATCAGTGAGCTCCTTCAGGACCATTTGTGCACACACCTTTCTCATGCCAGGATTTTCAGTGAAGATTTCCCTAACTTTCTCTATTGATGTTTACTTGGTCTGCTGTGCTTCTTACAATCAGCCAACAATTTTGACACACAATTCAACGAATTTTTGCAATATGTGTTAATGGCTGCCCTGACCTTCATCAGTGACGCTTTCTCTTCTCTCTGAAAAATTAATCCATTTGTAGCCGTTTTCTTCATGGTATTATCCCCATAAACTTGGACTAACATGTCCCTGACTTCACCTCTACTCTGTCAAGTTTAAGAAGAAATTTAAGGTGGGGGGAGGGGAGCAGGAGGTTTGCAGAAATCTCTGAGACTGAATAAAAAGTAAAGAGACACATACTCCTTTAAAAAAAGAAAAAGAAATTTAAGGGGATGCCAGAATAGCTCAGTGGTTTAACACTTGCCTCACAATCATGAGGTCCGGGGTTCGTTTCCCAGCCCTGGCCCATGCAAGCCCATTTGCTGAGCTGCGGCGTAATTGGTAACGCTGAGATGGCACGGTTGCAGAGATTCCTGCTTCCCATGCAGGAGGCCCCTTGGTTCAGTTTCCACCTTGCACAGCCCCACATCTACCTGTGTGGAATGAAACTATATCATAACTGATGATATGGAGCCGTGAAGACTGCTGTAGGCTCACTCTTGCTCTCTTTTTCTCTCACCTCCTCTCTAACAATAAAATAAATCTTAAAAAAGAAAAAAAAATTTAATGTTTGTTCGTTGCTCTTAATTAAAGCTCCTATCTTCTCATGACAGCACAGAAAAATACACAACAAAAATAATGAACAGGGGAAGCCGAGATGGCTCAGCGAGTTAAGCGCTCACTTTGCAGCCCCAGGGACTGAGGATCAAATCCCGGCCCCAGCCCATGGAGACTCGTATGCTGAACTGGGGTGTACTTCCCATGTGAGAGGCCCCCAGTTTGGTTATTGCCCCTCAGTTCAGTCCTTGGCTTGAAGGGGTGTGCCTCCCATTCAAGAGATCCCCAGCCCAGTTCCCACCCTGTGCAGCCCCGCCCACCTGTGTGAAACAAAATCATGTCAAAAACTGATGTACAACTATGGAGACTGCTCTGGGTCTTCCCCCTTCTCTCTGTCTTAATCTGTCTCTGTCAATAATAATAAAATGTTTTTTAAAAATAAAAAGAAGGGGAAGCTGGGATGGCTCAGCAGGTTAAGCGCTTGTTTTGCAGCCCCAGAAATTGAGGATCAAATACCAGGCCCAGCCTGTGTGGACCCATATGCTGAACTAGGATGTGCCCCCAGTTCAGTTCTTGCCAGGGCCTATGTAGGAGGCTCCCGACCCAGTTCCTGCCCTGCGCAGCTCCGCACCCACCTGTGGAGTGAAACTATATGGAAAACTAATGCTGTCAACTATGGGGACTGCTCTGGGCCCTCTCTCTTCTCTCTGTCTCTCTCTCTGTCTCTCTCTCTCTGTCAAAAAACAATAAAAATAAATCTTTAAAATAAAATGAAAAGAATAATGAACACCACTCAGCAAGACAGTGCCACATGTTGACAGGAACACAGCTGTGAGACCCTGGTATATCAAGGTTATGAGGCCAAACAGTTGTTCGTACAGTTCTGCCAACGTAAGTACACAGTGGGAAATTCACGGACTCAATTGTCAGACCTCGTATAGATCAGTGGAACAGAAATAAAAATACAAATGCAAAACCCCTTCACACATGATTAGTTATTTTTGACCAAGTTGCCAAAAAAGTTTAAATGTGGAAAGGACAGTCTTTTTAATAAATAATGCTGGGATAATTGGATATTCACATATAAAAGATGAATTTAGATCCTTACCTCACCCCATACATTAAAATCAACTTGAGAAAGTACCCCAGAATTCTGCAATTTGTTCAAATACATGCTCTTTTTTTTTTTTTTTTTTGGAACTGAACTGGGGGCCTCACCGCATTCGGGAAGGACACCCCAGTTTAGCATGTGGGTCCGCCTGGGCCGGAGCCGGGATTTGATCCTCGGTCCTCGGGGCTTCAAAGAGAGCGCTTAACCCGCTGAGCCATTCCAGCTTTCCCAAAATACGTGTTCTTGTCAATGGAAAAGTCTATGTGAAAAGTCAAGGATTGGAAGAAGCCCATTGGTTGGTTGTGTGGTCAGAGCAAAGAGAGATGATCTTAATTGAATTACTATATCAAGATACGTTATTTTTTTTTTTAAGGTTTATTTTATTGATTTTTTGACAGAGAGAAACAGAGACAGAGAGAAGGGGGAGGGCCCAGAGCAGTCTCCATAGTTGACAGCATTAGTTTCCATATAGTTTCACTACACAGGTGGGCACAGGGCTGCGCAGGGCAGGAACTGGGCCGGGAGCCTCCCACATAGGTCCTGGCAAGAACTGAACTGGGGGCACACCCCAGTTCAGCATATGGGTCCGCATAGGCCGGGGCTGGGATTCGATCCTCGGTCCCCGGGGCTTCAAAGCGAGCGCTTAACCTGCTGAGCCATCCCAGCTTTCCCAAGATATGTTATTTTAATTTCTTCTCTGAACTTGGTTATCTTTTGTGACCATTTATTTTTAGGATATTTATATTTGTTGGTTAGTAAACCCCCTCTTTGGGGTTCTATAGATACACAGAATCATCTTTTTTCCTTTATAATTATTCACCTAGAATACTAGCAGCTCATGGTCAGGTGGACTACATCACTTACTGCATGAACCTCATATTCCAGTTATGCTCTGGTTACCTATACAGCCAGAGAGACAAATTCTCACAGCTCATTTCTAGATGTGTTCCTGAAGCATGATTTCTTTCCTGCAGGACTCTACTTTGTGAAGGAAACTCTTTGAGATGAAAAACCTTAGTTTCTGGCAGGACAGTACTTTATATAGTTATTTAGGATTGACTTATATACAAAAATGAAAGGAAAAGGACTGTGGACTTTTAGACAGTTTGTATTAAGGGCGAAGACAAAGAATTTTTCTCAACTCACAGTTTAACTGGAAATTTTCATAAACTGGAATTTCTATTTCCTTACATTCTGGTTAGACTCTTTTCATTCCCCCACCCCTTTGTTCTTAAAATTTGTTTTATTAAAAGAGATTATTAGATCAGTAAAGGTGGAAAAGACTCAACCATTCTCTTTATATCATAAACACATATGTTTTTCCCTTTAAATTTGAGATTGCCATTTCTCAGTGTCATTATATATAGTATATTCTAATTGGGCATGTCTTCAATTGTGCTATGTCACTTTTCAGTATAAACCAAGCTTCTCTAACCCTTAGTCCAGGACAGCTTTGAATACCACCCAACAAAATTCGTAGACTTTCTTGAAACATGAGATTTTTTTGTAATTTCTTTTTTCAGTTCATCAGTTATTATTAGTATTGGTGTATTTTATGTGTGGCTCAAGACAATTCTTCACTGCAGCCCAGGGAAGTCAAAAAATTGAACACCCTTGCTATAAATCTTTGAATCAGATATTTTCCTCAATTTTATAGATAAAGCACCCTCTCTAGGGTTACAGAAATATTATATATTCTAGACAGTCCATGTGTAATTTAGGTTAGGCTACTTTGAAGATTTTCTACCCACGCATGCAGAAAGCAGTGACAGGTGTTCAGGTCTCTGTGTTATGGGCTATAAGAAATAAGGTTATGTCCCCAAGTGTTTTTCCAAGTCTATATATCCTCAGAATCATCAGAGAACTTCTGTTTTTCTTATAGGTGATCATCGTCTTGCCCTTCTTTTATCCCAGTTGGTGGGTAGCCAATCAATCCGGGAGCTGCTTACCATGCAGCTGGTGGATTGGCATCAGCTCCAGGCTGACTGCTTCATCCAGGATGAGAGACTGCGCATCTTTGCTCTGTTGGCTGGCAAACCGGTATTTTCCTCTTTTCTCATAAAGTCACACAAATTTTCTCACAAATTCAAACTTGCTTGAGGTTAAAACAAAGAGCTATTTTTTTCTTAAGATTTATTTTGTTGGGAAGCCAGGATGGCGCAGTGGGTTAAGTGCTCACTTTGCAGCGCCGGGGACCGAGGATTGAATCCCAGCCCCGGCCTGTGCAGACCCATATGCTGAACTGGGGAGTTCCCCCAGTTCAATTCAATCTCTCTCTCTCTGTCAAAAACAATAAATATATATATATAATATTAAAAAAAAAAAGATTTATTTTGTTGTTTGGTAGAAACAGGGAGAAGTTCCAGAGCAGTCCCCACAGCCATACATCATCAGTTTCTAGATAGTTTCATTCCACACAGGTGGACACAGAGCCATGTAAGGCGGGAGCTGAACTGGGAGCCTCCCACATGGGAAGGATGCCCCTGGCAGAAACCGAACTGGGGGCCTCCCACATGGGAAGCATGCTCAGTTCAGTACATGGGTCTGCATACGCCAGGGCTGGGACTTGATCCCTGGACCCTTCGGCTGTGAGGCAAGTGCTCAACCCACTAAACCATCCTACCATCCCCAGCAAAGAGTTATTTTTGTTAATTGTGCAGTATTACTCATAACTAAGCAACTTATTTTTAATGGAAATATTTTCAGATTGTAAAGGTACATAATAGATATAAAAAAAAAAAACTAGTCATATAGAAATTAAAATGTTAATATTCACCATATCCCATATCATAGTGATAAACGGTGTAAATAAATTTCTTTACAAATATTTAAGTTTATATCAACATACATGTGTGCATATTTATACATGTGTATATTCAAATAAAATCAGTTATACATAGTGATTCTGCAGATTTTTTTTAACATATATGGATTTATTTTTTTTAAGTTTTTTTTTTTTAATTTATTGTTTGAGAGAGAGAAGGGGAAGGGCCTAGAGCAATCTCTATGGTTGTACATCATTAGTTATGATACAGTTTCATTCCACACAGGTGAATGTGGGGCCCTGCGGGACAGGAACTAAACTGGGGGCCTGCCGCATAGGAGGCCAGAACCTTCAACACGGGGCTCAGCAGTTACCAGTTGCCCCACAGTTTAAGATATGGGTTTGCACAGGCTGGAGCTGGGATTCAATCCCTTGACCTCATAGTTGTAAGGCAAGCGCTCAACCCGTTGAGCAACCCCGGCCGGCATCCACTATTGCTACTGTATTAAAGTCAATTTCCATAAAATGAAAACATTGGTCAGAATTTATTCACATCTTTAAAGTTTTATAAGGTGGGCATTGAGAAGACCTCCTATTTTCTCTAAGTGATTCTCATTTCTTCTCACAGCAATGATTGTCTAAATGTATCCTATCACTTGCCACCAAGGACCTATATTTTGTATCTAGATCATTTAAAATGTTGCTTGAGTAAGTGAATAACTTGCATACCTGGGCAGTAACAAGGTAACATAAACTGTATAGCTCTGATGGTGATTTTTATCCCCTGCAGGTGTGGCAGCTCTCAGAGCAAAAGCAAATCAATGTGTGCTCCCAGTTGGACTGGAAACGCTCTCTGGCTATCCATCTTTGGTATTTGCTTCCACCCACAGCCTCCGTTTCCAGGGCACTCAGCATGTATGAAGAAGCATTTCAGGTATATGTGTCCAATAGATCCATGCAGAAGTCCTTGTAGGAGTTCTGTTTTTGCCAGAAAAGTACGGTACTACAGAGAAAGTACCATCAAGTCACATTTCATAATACTTTTTCCTAACTGCCTTTTTTGAAATGAACCCAGGAAATCTGGTGGGAAATGTTTTCCTTCTGCTTCTGGACAAGGCTACTCTTAAAACTTTTCCAAGTGTCTACTTCTGTTTTATTTTATATGATGAATTCCTACAACTGACTCTTAATTGCTATTTTTCTGCCCCCAAATCAGAGGGTTTTTCTTCATTCCTAATACTGTCTATTCCTTTGGGAATTTCCTGAGATACTGCCTGACTTGAGGTTTGATATAGTCTCAAACCCCAAATTAAGTCTCAGATTTGCCTCCAAATATCACATTTTATATTTCTTGTTAGTATTGAGATATTATTTTTTTTGTTTTGTTTTTTTAACTGAACTGGGGGCATACCCCAGTTCAGCATGTGGGTCCACCTGGGCCGCAGCCGAGATTCAATCCTCAGTCCTCAGGGCTTCAAAGTGAGTGCTTAACCCACTGAGCCATCCCAGCTTCCCCGAGATATTATTTTTAATTCCATCATTTCTTGAATTCTTACTGTCCATTTTTATTGTCTTTGATATTATTTGTCAGGAAAAAGGGAACACTAAAGAAACTGTGTGTAATAGGATTTGTGGCAAGAAAGATGGTGAGATTAGCAAGAGCCATCTAAAGTCTTTGCCATTGCCAGTCCCTTGAAGACAAGTGGAATGTCACTGATCAATATAAGTTTAAAATCTTTGACATAATTTTTTAAAGGGTGTCACATCATTCTTAAATGCAGATGTCTGAGTAGTTGAGACAGTATCTGGAAAACACTAGCAGTTGATGTATTGTTTTATCAAATTCTTAACTTCAGAGTTCCTCTGAGGGTGACAGATATGCCTGCTGTCCACTTCCTTCATACCTGGAGGGCTCTGGCTGTGTGGTAGAGAAGGAGCAAGACTCACAAAGACCACTTCAAGACGTCTGCTTTCACCTTCTAAAACTCTACAGTGACAGGTAAATCAGAGCCATGCAACATAGTCACTTGAGAACTCCATGAGGCCTAGGGATCTTATTTTAATCAATTTAATGAGATACAGTTTACATATAACAGTGTGTGGTTTGATAGGTTTTAATGTGACTACCATTTCAATCAAAATAACATTTACATTACCTCCAAAGAGTTCCCTATGTTCCTTTGCAAGTAGTCCCCACCCCAGACAACTATTGACTGGCTTTTCATTATTATAGAGTGATTTTGCTGTTCTGTAATTTTATATAATTGGGATCATTCTGTATGTTATCTTTTGTGTCTGGCTTCTTTCACTTAGCATAATGATTTTGAGAGTTATTCATGTTAATACAAGGGCTGTCTGGAAAAAATCCAACCATAAATGCCTTTATTTTCATATTGCATAGCTGGATACTTTCCAGAGAGCCCTTGTATGTATATCAGAAGTTTTTTATTGGATAATTTTCTTTGTTGATAGACAGGTTTTCTTGTTTTGGGTTATTATGAATAAAGTTGCTATGAACACTTGTATGCAAAAGTGCTTGTATCATTTTACATTCCCACCAAGATCTCTAGTTGCTCCACATCCCTTCTAATTTTGGCATTGTTAGTTTTAAATTTTTCACCATTTTAGTAGGCATATAGTGGTATCTCATAGTGGAGTGTCTGTCTGTATAGTGGCATCTCATATATTGGGGGTAAGTGTTTATGTTAATAAATGAAGAGTGGTTTATTTATCCTACAGTAATATAGTGATACATGCTGTCATACCTAATCAATTAATTAAAACTCAGAAGTGTCTTTTTTTTTTTTTTAAGATTTATTTTATTGATTTTTGACAGAGAGAAACAGAGACAGAGAGAAGGGGGAAGGCCTAGAGCAGTCTCCATAGTTGACATTAGTTTTCCATATAGTTTCGCTCCACAGGTGGGCACAGGGCTGCGCAGGGCAGGAACTGGGTCGGGAGCCTCCCACATAGGTCCCGGCAAGAACTGAACTAGGGGCACACCCCAGTTCAGCATGTGGGTCCGCATGGGCCGGGGTCGGGATTCGATCCTCGGTCCCCAGGGCTTCAAAGCGTTAACCCGCTGAGCCATCCCAGCTTTCCCCAGAAGTGTCTTTTTATATTATATCAGAAACACTGAGAGGTTTTATTCAGTCAAAACTAATCTTTCACATTTCATTTCCATTCTTCTAACACTTTTTTTTTTTAAGATTTATTTTTATTATTTTTGACGAGAGAGAGAAACAGAGACAGAGAGAAGGGGGAGGGCCCAGAACAGTCTCCATAGTTGCACATCATGTTTTCCCACATAGTTTCATTCCAAAAGTGGGCTTGGGGCTGCACAGGGCAGGAACTGGGCCAGGGTCTTGCCCTGGTGAGAACCAAAATAGGGGCACTCCCCAGTTCAGCATATGGGTCTGCACAGGCCGGGGCCAGGATTTGATCCTTGGTCCCTGGGGCTGCAAAGTGAGCGCTTAACCCACTGAGCCATTCCAGTTTCCCCAGTACTTTCTCTTAAATATAGAGTATTTTACTAAATTATAGAATAATAGTTTTTCATGGTGGTAAAATATATAATTAAAACTGTGTTTTAGTATATGTGCGCACTAAATGTATATGTTTTAGTATATGCAAAGCGAGCACTAAAATTCTGTTTTAATTTTTATTTTTCTAATGCTTAATGATGTTGAGTATATTTTCACATGCTTATTTACCATCTATATTATGTTCCTTGTTAAAGTGTCTGTTCAAACCTTTTGTCCATTTTATATTGTGTTATAATAGTTCTTTATGTATTACGGATATGAGTTCTTTATTATATCTGTGTTTTTGCAGTTACTTTCTCCCAGTATAAGTGCTTGATTTATTTTCTTTTACAAAGAATATGAAGGGGATGCTAGGATGGCTCAGCAGGTTTAGTGTTCGTCTTGCAGCCCTGTCCCATGCGGACCCATATGTATGCTCAGCTGGGGTATGCCCCCAGTTCAGTTCTCGTTGGGGCGAGCTTCCCATGTGGGAGGACCCCAGTTCAGCTCCCGCCCTGGGCATGCTTCTCATGTAGGAAGCCCCCAGCTTGCAGGGGTGTGCCTCCCATTTGGGAGCATGCGCACCCCCCACCCCCAGGCCTGGTTCCTGGCCTGCAGGCGCTACACCCACCTGTGGAATGAAACTATATCAAAAATTAATCACAAATGGCTGTGGAGACTGCTCTGGGCTCTTCCCCTTTCTGTCTCTCTCTGTCTCCCTCTGTCTCTCTGTCAAAAACAATAAAAATAAATCTTAAAAGCATATGAAGTACAAAGTTCTATGTTTTTATAAAGTCCAATTCAAGTTTTAAATCTACAAAATTAATTTTAAAAATAGATACAGACCTGTTGAGGTTTTGTATTTATTCTTGAGTCAGTTATGATCATTTGTTTCTTCTAAGGAATTTTTCTGTTTCACCAGTTACCATAACATTTCCTAATTTTCCCTTTTACGTTTGATCTTAGCCAAAAAGGCCAAGAAGCAATTATTATTTTCCCTTCTAAATGTCTGTAGGATCAATAACTGATTTCTATTACTCATCCAGCTCAAAATGGATCATAAACCTAAATATCAAATTTAAAACAATAACCTTCAAGAAGAAAACAAAGCAGAAAATCTTTGCAAATGTGGGTTAACTAAATATTTTTTAGGCACCAAACACATAATCCATAAAAGAAAAAATTGGTAAATTGGACTTCAACAAAATTAAAAACTGCTCATTGAAAGCCTAAGGGGAAGCCTGGATGTCTCAGCAGGTTTAAGTACTTGCCTTGCAGCCCTGGGGTCCAAGAATCGAGTCCTGGCCCCAGCCTGTGCAGGCCCATATGCGGAATTGGGGTGTGCTTCCCATGTAGGAGGCCCCCAGTTCAGTTCTCATGCAGGCAAGCTTCCATTCTGTGGGCCCCAGTTTGGCCCCAGCTTGCAGTGTTGTACCTCCCATGCCGGAGGACCCTAGCCCAGTTCCCACCCTGCATGCCCCCCCACCCCCTCCGCCTATCTATGTAGAACGAAACCATGTCAAGAACTGATGACGTACAACTATGGAGACTGCTTTGACCCTCCTTCTCTCTCTCTCTCTCTCTCTCTCTCTCTCTCTCTCTCTCTCTCTCTCTCTCTCTCTCAAAAACAGTAAACAAAATAAATCATGCAGGCTGGGAACTGGGCTAGGGTAGGGGCCTCCCACATAAGAGGCATGCCCCCTCCAGCCAGGGGCCAAATGAGGGGTGGTAAGAACCAAACTGGGGGCCCCCAACATGGGAGGCATACCCCAGTTCAGCATATGATTCCACACGGGCTGGAGCCAGGATTCAATCCTCCATTCCCAGGGCTTCAAAGTGAGCACTTAACCTGCTAAGCCATCCTGGCTTCCCCAGTAAAATAAATGTAAAAAAGAAAGAAAGAAAGCCTGTTAAAAGAATGGAAAGACAGATTGGGAGAAGGTATTTGCAGTTCATATATCTGATAAAGGACTTATATCCAGAACATAATAAAGAACTCTCAGAACTCAATAATAAAAAACAACCCAATTTAAATATTGGGCAAAATATTTCCACAGATGCTTTACATAAGAGGACCTGGATGTCATCTAAGCATGGGAGAAGATATTTGGCTTCAGCAAACAAAAAGGTCGTGCAAATTGAAGCCATCATGGGATACCACTATCCACCTTAGAATGGCTAAAAATTAAAAAGACTTAACTGTACCAAGTGTTGCCATGGATGTGGAGCAATTGGAGTTCTCATACACTGCTTGTGAAAAATGTAAAATAATATTGGCACTTTGGAAAGCAGTTGGGCAGCTTAAAAGTTAAACATATACCTACATATGAGGGGAACCCACAAATGGAATTTATTTACAAAACATTCCATATTCTTTTCTTTTTTGTCTTTAAGATTTATTTTATTGGGGAAGTTGGGATGGCTCAGTGGGTTAAGCGCTCACTTTGTAGCCCCGGGGACTGAGGATCAAATCCCAGCCCCGGCCCGTGCGGACCCATATGCTGAACTGGGGAGTGCCCCCAGTTCATTTCTCAGCGGGGTGAGACCCCGGCCCAGTTCCTACCCTGCGCAGCCCCACTTCACCTGTGAAATGAAACTATGTGGAAAAACCAATGATGTGCAACTATGGAGACTGTTCTGAGCCCTCCCCCTTCTCTCTGTCTCTGTACCTCTTTCACTCTCGCTCTCACTCTCACTCTGTCAAAAACAATGAAAATAAATCTTTAAAAAAAAAAAAAATTAATTTTATTGTTTGAGAGAGACAGAGACAGAGAAACGAGAGCCCAAAACACTCTCCATAGATATACACCATCAGTTTCAACATAATTTTCATTCCACACAGATGGATGTGGGGTCTCAGGGTGGGAACCAAACTAGGGGCCTTCCAGTTCAGCATGTGGATTTGCACAGGCTGGGGCCAGTGTTCGATCCCCAGACCTCGCGTTTGCAAGGCAAGCACTCAACCTGTTGAGCTATCCCAGCATCATTGTGTATTCTTACAAGTTTAAACTTTAGTCACCTTCAAAGTACTCTCCATTTGATGCAGTACACCTATTGGGATGTTTTTTTCTACAGCTCAGAACAGTTTTTGAGCTTGTCAATTTTGATTCCTTTTTGTGTTTCTGCCATTCTTTGTTTTCACTTCTTCAGCATCAGCAAAATGTTTCCCTTTAAGGACTTTTTTCATCTGGGGAAACAAAAAATAGTCACTTGGGGTGAGATCAGGTGAATGGGACATGGGGTTTATGCCATTTTGGTCAAAAACTGCTGCACACTCAGCGTGGTGTGGGCAGGTGCATTGTCATGCGACACATTGTTCATGTAAATCACCCATATGAAATGGGCAAACCCATTGTCTCCAAAAGAACTCACTGAAGCTGATCATAGTCTCTCACAACAATGCCAGCTGATACACAGTTGCAGATGGGTTCCCAGAACACTCACCTTACAGGGGAGCCCTATGCTATAATGGGCTCACCTCCAGATGATAATTCTGGGTTTTTGGGGTCCCCCTCATATATATGATACAGCCATTCAACTCCTAGGTATTTATCCAAGGGGAATGAAAACATGTTTATATACAAATGTTGATAACTTTATTTGTAATGCTCCAAAACTACAAACAACCCAAATTTCCATCAAAAGATAAATTAATAACTGAATTGTAATATACCGTATTTTCCGGCGTATAAGACGACCGGGCATATAAGACGACCCCCTAATTTTACAGTTAAAACATAGGTTTAGGCTAACTGTAAAATTAGGGGGTCGTCTTATACGCCCGGTCATCTTATACGCCGGAAAATACGGTACCTATTCAATGGAATACTGCTCAGCAACAAAAGGAATAAACTGTTGATACGTACAATAACATAGTGAATTACAAAATAATTTTACTTAGTTCTGAAAGAGGCAAGACAAAAAAAAAAAAAAAAAGAGTACCCCAGAATGTGTACCTATTGTTTATTCAACTTTATGTAAAATTCTAAAAAATACAAACTAATTTATAATTACAAAAAGGCAATCAGTGGTTGCTTGAGAAGGGTAGTTGTAGGGAGAGGCAGGAGAGAGAGATTACAGAGGGTCATAACTAGGCTGATCAGACATACTATTTGAAATGGGACATCTGGTCAGCCTAGTCATAAACTAAACTTTTAAAGATGATGGGTAAGTCTGTTATCTTGACCTTGGCAGTACTTTCACAGGTATATACATATGGTAAAACTTAATGAATATTGTACATTTTAATTACGTTCAGTTTCTTGTATGTCGGTTTTCTTAACTTAAAAAGAAAAAAGTGATATCTCAAGGTACCAGAAATAGAGAAACCAAAGCAAGGACGAGACAGTAAACCTTATTCTCATGAAAGACAGAATTACTGTGACTAAAAACCTTACATAAAATTCATATTTTTTTTTTTTTTTTAAGATTTATTTATTGTTTTTGACAGAGAGAGATACAGTCAGAGACAGAGAGAAGGGGGAGGGCCCAGAACAGTCTCCATAGTTGCACATCATTGGCTTTTCCACATAGTTTAATTCCACAGGTGGGCGCAGGGCTGCACAGGGCAGGAACTGGGCCGGGATCTCGCCCCGGTAAGAACTGAACTGGGGGCACTCCCCAGTTCAGCCTATGGGTCCGCACAGGCCAGGGCCAGGATTCGATCCTCGGTCCCCGGGGCTGCAAAGTGAGCGCCCAACCCACTGAGCCATCCCGGCTTCCCCTATATATCTTTTAAAAGCAGTCTAGAGAACTGTACTATCTGATATAATATACTTACTATTCACATATGACTTACAATTTTTAAAAATTTTAAATTTAATTACTCATTTATACTAACCTTATTTCAAGTATTTAATAGCCACATGTGGCTAGTGGCTATCATATTGGTTGAGGCAGAGTATAGAACATTTCAATCATCACACAAAGTTCAGTTTCCTACCACTGATCAAGAAAAGCTCTGCTCATTCACAGGGGTGTTAGTAAGTTATAAAATGTCTGCGATCTTAGGTGAAAGGGAAAATTATTGGTTAGTAATCTAAGCCCCAGATCTTTAAAACTTGCAGGTATGGGATCTTATATTGCTCTTAAGATCTGGGAATTCCAAGCTAGGAACTTAACACATAGTGTTAAGTCCTTCCAGGACCATTGAAATCTCTGGGCCCTTAGCAGAATAATACCTGCTGTAGACAAAATCAAAGGTAACAATTATAACCCATATACTACATCCATAGTCTATAATGTAGACTACAGCCTGCCCATCATGAAAACTAGTTAACTGTTCAAACAAACTGGAGAATTAGCACTCCAACAACTTCAGATAGAATAGTCTGAAAGATACTAAGGTAACTTTTTAAAATGGTTAAGAAAAGTAATCAATACTATAAATGAAGGAGTAGAGGTTAAGAGCTATGGAGACTCCCTATATGAGAATGGTAAAATATATATGAGTACAGGCCAAATACCAGCAAACCTATTAGATCACACAGCCACAAAAGAGAAGGTGCCTTTTTTATTTTTGGTAGGAGCTCTAATCTGGCTGAATGTAGAGGTGAATATAATGCAGCCTGAGGAAGACTGAGGCCTGTAATGCTTCTGCTCTCAGTTGCCTGCCCATCTTGTCTTCTAAGCCATAATCAGAACAGTTGACATTCAGTACAGGTGGCCTGCTGGCTAGATATGGAAACTCTCAGCACATTTTCCTTTGCAGACATTATGATCTCAACCAGCTACTAGAACCTCGAAGTATAACAATGGATCCTTTGGACTACCGTCTAAGCTGGCACTTGTGGGAGGTGCTTCGGGCTCTTAACTACACCCATCTCTCAGAGCAGTGTGAAGGTGTGCTGCAGACCAGTTATGCTGGCCAACTGGAAAGTGAGGGGCTCTGGGAATGGGCCATCTTTGTCCTCCTACACATTGCCAATTCAAGGTGAGTAAGAATTCATCAAATCCACTATGTTCATCTACGAGTGCTATAGGGCAGTGCTAAAGAAATCAGTCTCTCAGGGTTCAGTTCAACAAGTAAGTGTTTGGAATATATTTTGGGTCTTGCCTTGTGATAAACCTTAAGACAGTTCAACCTGCAACCCAGACTATTCATGCAAATGAGTTAGAAATGAAACTGTCTTTGATTGTCAAATTATGCAGTTTATTATAAGACCTCTCAGTTGTCTTAGAAGGGAGAAGAGATCTCTGAACTGCGAATTTCTATGAATTTGTGTAGAGATAAGATTGAAAGAACTTCTAAAATTGGGATGGGAAATGATTAAGTAGAAAGGGAAGGTTATGCCAAGGTTGGGAAACCCCATTAA
This sequence comes from Craseonycteris thonglongyai, assembly GCA_004027555.1. Taxonomy (NCBI): domain Eukaryota; kingdom Metazoa; phylum Chordata; class Mammalia; order Chiroptera; family Craseonycteridae; genus Craseonycteris; species Craseonycteris thonglongyai. Next base: position 67,940 of record PVKE010003810.1, read on the forward strand.
CTTAGGCACAGATTCACTTGAATGTGGCTTGTTTAGAATTACAGTGATCCCCTTTTATCTGTGGCTTCATTTTTCTGCAGTTTCAATTACCAGTCAGTCTAAAAATATTAAATGGAAAATTCCAGAAATAAACAATTTGTAAGTTTTAAATTACACGCTGTTCTGAGTTGCATGATGAAATCTTACTGTCCAACTCCACCCTGCCCAGGTTGAGAATCATCCCATTGTCCAGTATAACCAAGCATGTATGCTACCCACCTGTTAGTCACTTAAATAGCTGTCTCAGTGACCAGATGACTGTCTGTGGTATCATAGTCCTTATGTTCAAGTAACCCTTGTTTTACTTAATAATGACCTACAAGAGTAGTAGTGATGGTCACAATTTGGATATGCTAAAGAGAAGACATAAAGTGCTTCTTTTAAGTTGAAAAGGTAAATACAGTGTAATGTATTTTGAGAGAGACCGACCATATAAACATGACTTTATTATAGTGTATTATAAAATTTGTTCTACTTTTTTAGTTATGGGTAATCTCTTACTGTGCCTAATCTATAAGTTAAACTTTGTGATAGGTATGTATGTATGTATGTATGTATGTATGTATGTATGTATGTATAGGAAAAAACATAGTAATATAGGGTTTGGTTTTATCCATGGTTTCAGCCATTCACTGGGGGTCTTGGAACATAAACTTCTCGGGTAAGGGGAGGACTACTGTATATAGAAATAGTGTTGGCTGATCTGCCTCAGTGGATCTATAGAATGATGCAATGGATTAGCATGGAGGGCTCTTGCTGTATCTCTGTCTACTGGCTTTTTCCCTCTCTGGACTTTCCTTGCCATTTACTTCCCTCCACCCCTCAAGTTTAATAGTCTTGTATTTACCAATACAGCCTTGCTTAGATAGGTAATGTTTTGGTGCTCTTTCCTGCAAGAGAACCAGAGAAATACCTTTTCATGGTGTGAATGTTGGTTTTGTTTGGGAATTATTTTGGTTTGTTTTTTTGCTTTAGCTATAGTAGCATGGCATTACAGTAATAACAAAAGCAATCATCTATTATAGTATTTGGTTATATAGTGCTTTTTATATGTTTGTACTCTGTTGTAAGTACTTTGTATATATTAACTCATTTAATATTCATAATGAATAGCCTGTGAGATAGACACTTTTTTTTAAAGATATTTTATTGTTGTTTTTATTTATTTATTTATTTTATTAATTTTTGACAGAGAGAGTGAGAGATACAGAGACAGAGACAGAGAGAGAACTGAACTGGGG